>CABHPP010098881.1:0-21710 GCA_902168425.1 Peromyscus attwateri | reverse complement strand
AAGGAAGGAAGGAAGGAAGGAAGGAAGGAAGGAAGGAAGGAAGGAAGGAAGGAAGGAAGGAAGGAAGGAAGGAAGGGGCAACCGATCTAGTATGGCAGGGCAGTGGTGGCACAAACCTGCACTCCCAGCACTCAGAAGGCAGAGGCAGAGTCTCTGTAAGTTCAAGGCCAGTCTGGACTACAAAGAAAGTTCCAACCCAGTCAGGGCCACACTGTGAAACCCTATCTGAACCCACACCCAAAATCAGTGTTGGTATGGTTATGAAAATCACCTGGGCAAACCAAAAGTTCTTTATGCTTCAAAATTAGTTCCTAGCCAAAAATATTTGTGGAACTTGCCATGGTCAGAATACTGTGTGTCATTCATCATATGCCAGGGTTAGTACAGGGACTGCCATGCAATTGGTACTGTGCCACTGACCAAATAAATCCCCTAAGCCAGGAAAAGAAGCTATGAACTTACTGACTAATGAAAAGTGAGTATTAACAAGAAGATGCTCGTTCTATATGCAGAACAACTGACATAAAAACCGCATTCTAGTCCTTAGAGTACTGAGGGTCTGGAAGCAACCAAGATTAGGAGCTGCCCTTGTGTAATACCAGAAAGATTCTGCCCTAAAAGTAATAGTTTTTAATTATTTATGACTATCCACAAACTAAGAACTAAATCTATCAATTTATAAGCATTATGAAAATGTCTAAATAACAGAGGTTACATAGTAAGTTCAAGACCAACCTGAACAACTCAGCAAGCCTTTATCTCAACATAAAAAGTAAAAGGAGTGCTGGGGTATGAGACCAAGTACCCGTAAAGCCCAAAGTTCGATTCCAAGTACTTAAAAGAAAAAACAAAAAGAAACACCTTATTATTGAAGTAATTAATGGACACAGTATGTTTCAAGACAAGGCCACTCTTCAAGCATATTCAGAAGAACTAATTGCTATCACAGTATATGACAAGGATGATGCCATCTATGTCAGAAAGACACCAAAATAAAGTCCTATGAAGAGACATCAAAAGAAGGGTCCACTTGAAGATCAAATTTAACAAGTAACCAGAGGACCTCCTGTATCAACTGGGGAGGTAACTCATCAAGGAACACAGATTGTTTGGACATCAAGGTCCAGCTAAAAACGGAGACCAGCACCTAAGGCCGTGAGTGGAACAGCCTACAAAGTGAAAGGCTCCAGGTCAAAGTGAAGAGGTCAGCATGCTTCACCTTTTGCTCTCCTGGAAAGGAAGAACAGAATGACTAAAAACACTATTTTCATTTATGGAAGAGTAAACAGCAGCAGTAAGAGAAGATTGGAATTCAAACCACCACCACCAGATCAGCAGATGTAAAGAAGACTCAGACCCTCCTACCAAGCTATTCAAAACATGGGAGATACAAAACAATTGTCCTCTGCCTAAGAAGAACCAGAAAAACTCAATTCCCTTGGCAAAGGAGGATTCAGACAAGTCAATCCTCTGATACTGCAGATGTGAGAATTAATTATCCTACAAAGACATTACAACAGTTGTGACACAAATAATCCTATAAATAAGCACACACACAATATGCTCAGCATCACAAATTTTCTTCCATTATCTCTTCAGCCCAACCATGTGGACTCTCACTCAAGACTACCAATATAGCTAATCCCAATAGACACTACTCAATCTGTTAGGAGATGCATCATCTTCTCTGGGCTTCTTTCCATCCTTGAAGCAGTCCCTCCTCTCCTCCCAAAATTGTTCTAGAGTTCCCCAAGGCTCTATCCTTCCATCCCTACTTCTGCTTGCCTTGTAGGCATTACCACTTGACATGCTATCTGCCATGCTCACACCATCTCAGATTTCTCTTCTGAACCTGTACACCCAATTGTCTGACTGTCAACACTACATTCATCCACACTCCACCAATTGCAACAGAAACGTAGGAGCCACATTCCAGAAACTCCCACTTTCTACAAATCAGTCAGAGCTAACAGAGAAACTCTTGCAAGATTGGTAAGATGAAAGAAAACTCTGTTCTTAGGTTAGTCAGTGTGTAGAAAGGAAATTAATAAAGAACCAAGACCTTATGTAGCCTCTACTAAGAATTCCCAGCAGCCTCTGAGAAATACCCCAGGAACCACAGCAACCAGTAATTGCTGAAATTGCCCAGCACAACTAACCCCACAGGTACTCCTGGAAAGTGCTAATTCCCCAGCCCTATCACCTCTATCAAGGGAAGCCTAATTCCATGTATTTAAAATCAGTCTATGTTAGTTTCTATTTTCCTGACTAAACCTGAAGGACTGACTGTATTTATAAAGATCATCCTTAGACCCCTTAAAGAAGTGCAGCATCATTAAAGATGAGTGGACAGGGCCGGGTGGTGGTGGCACATGCCTTTAATCCCAGCACTCGGGAGGCAGAGGTAGGCGAATCTCTGTGAATTCGAGGCCAGCCTGGTCTACAGAGTGAGTTCCAGGACATAATCCAAAGCTACACAGAGAAACTCTGTCTCAAAAAAAAAAGAAAGAAAAAAAAAGAAAGAAAGATGAGTGGACAGAATATCCAACAAGTATCTCAAAGATCAGTACTGATCTTGCCTTCCAAATCTTTACAGTTCACACCAAAGCCACATAGTGAGATCCTGTCTCAAATAAATAAATTAATAATAAACCTTTGGGGGCTGGAGAGATGGCACAGAAGTTAAGAGCACTGGCTCCTCATCCAGAGGTCCTGAGTTCAATTCCCAGCAACCACATGGTAGCTCACAACCATCTGTAAAGAGATCTGGTGCCCTCTTCTAACCTACAGGCATACATGCAGGCATAACACTGTATACACAATAAGTAAATAAGTAAATAAATAAATAAATAAATCTTTTTTAAAAAACAATAAACCTGTACAGTTCACTACCTCAGTTTACAGTGTCCATTCCCCATCTAGATGCCCAGGCTAATCCTTGACTCATCTCTTCCTCCCACATTCCCTATCCAACCAACCTTGTCAGCAAGTAACCTTCTTCCTGCTGAACTGCCCAGCAACTGTCCTTTGATGAAAGTACACACCCCTACCGCAATGAGCTCTACCTCTGTTCAATGAAATGAATCCAACACATCTACTACAGGTAGAGCTGATGTGTCACTGTTTTCCCCCTCAGTTTCCATTTTATATTTATGCTAGATAATTTTTACCTACTGAATTATCACCTTATAACATGTCAAAATGTTTTATACTCCCCAAAAATGAGCCATTTCCCAGCATGATGCCTATTCTTAATTCAAATCCCTAAAAGATATGTTAGGACGGATGTCAAATATGACAGACGCACTCAGAGAATCATACTCACTTGTATAAAAAAATACGTAATTTTTTTCATTTTGGGGGGGTTTATTTTGGAGTTTGTGTTTGCTTATTTTGAGGTGGAGTATCATTGTGTTGCCTAGTCTGGTCCTAAGCAATCCTACTGCCTCAACCTCCTGAATATATGGGACTACCGATATGCACCACTATAGACAACAGCTTCACTTTTTAATTTCACAGTAAATGATACTACACATAGCTATGGCATATTCTCTACCAAAACGAAAATGATTTCTTGAACTCGTTAATGAAAGAAATAATTCGCTTTTCTAGGGCTGATGCACCAAAGGATTGACTCTGTGTGTGTGTGTGTGTGTGTGTGTGTGTGTGTGTGTGTCTGTGTGCACCATTTGTATGCACCATTTGTATGCCTGGTGCCTGCAGAAACCAGAAAGGAGTCTCAGATCCACCAGAAATGAAGTAACAGTTATAAGCCATCATGTGAGTACCAGGAATTGAACCGGGGTCCTCAGAATAACAGTGCTCTTAACCCCTGAGCCATCTCTCCTGTCCATACAGGATTATTTTGCCCAAAGAAGGGTTGGAGCCTTTGCCTAACTACTAGGAGGGAACATTAAGAGACAGAGGCAGGCAGATCCTCCAATCTCTATGAATTCTAAGTCACCCAGGGCTAATAGTGAGGCCCTGCCTCAAAAATTTAAAAAAAAAAAAAAAAGAGCTGGGCATGGTAGCACACGCCTTTAATCTCAGCACTGGGGAGGCAGAGGCAGGTGGATCTCTGCGAGTTCGAGGCCAGCCTGATCTACAGAGTGAGTTCCAGGACAGCCAAACATACACAAAAAAACCCTGTCTTGAAAAACTAAAGAGAGAGAGAGAGAGAGAGAGAGAGAGAGAGAGAGAGAGAGAGAGAGAATTTAAAAAATGGAGGAGGCTGCATGGCAGAGTCTCAAATGCATATTGATAAGTGAAGAAACCAGTTTGCAAAAGCTATAGATAGTGCTTCCAATTCTATTGGATTGTGGAAAAGACAAGGCCAGGGAGATAGTGGCCAGGCCTGATAGAGGAGGATCAATGGTCAGACTGCAGGAACTCTGTAAAGCTATGGCATGATCTTGTAGGACTCAACAGCATGTGGCACTCTGCATTTGTCAAAACCCACAAAAATTTAAATTAAAAGATAAATAAATAAAAGTTGTATCTGTTTACCTGAGGACCTTAAAGATTCCAGAACTGCTCTCTGAAATAGTAAGCCATGCTAGTGCCAGACTTGCATTTATGACCCATCTCCCCTAACAGGAACCCTGGACACCATATCTCAGGTGAGCTTCTAAGGTAGGCAGTTCCATGTAATGCTGCCATATACTGATGGGAGTGAGCGCTTTGCTGACCACACAACCCACTAAGAGGGCAGAAGGAGCTCACACAGGTCTCTCCTGGACTCTCCTGGTGTGCTTTCCATTCCTGATTTTAGGTCTGTACCCTTTTGCTATAATAAATGATATAATAGGGGCTGGACAGATGGCTCAGAGGTTAAGAGCACTAACCTTCTTCCAGAGGTCCTGAGTTCAATTCCCAGCACCCATATGGTGGCTTACAACCATCTGTAATGAGATCTGGCTCCCTCTTCTGGCCTGCAGGGACACATGCAGACAGAACACTATACGTAATAAATAAATAAATCTTAAAAAAAAAATTTAGAAAAAAAATAATAAATGATATAATAAACAGTAACCCTGATGCCTTCTAAGGACAGTACACAGCCAGTCAAGTCTCATGTTTTGAAACCCCTAAGGACAAGAGCTTTTTTTTTTCTTTTTTCTTTTTTCTTTTTTTTTTTTTTTTTTAAGCTTTGTGAATAGTTCTTGCAAATAACTGAATCTGTGGCAGTTTGAAGGCCCTCCAAATTTTACAATGCACAGCACTAGAGCAGTATTTTTCACACTGCAGGAACGATCATTTAAAATCGTAAGCTAGCAAGAATGGTGCATACTCAGCACTCAGGAAGCTCAAACAGAAAGATTACAGGAGTTGGAAGCCAGCATTGCTACAGAGTGACAAGACCTGTCTCAAAAACAAACAAAACAAAAACAGCCGGGCATGGTATGCCTTTAGTCCCAGCACTCAGGAGGAAGAGGCAGGTGGATCTCTATGAGTTCCAGGCCAGTCACACAAGGAGACCCTGTCTCAAACAACAACAAAGTCAAAATACATTAAAATAAAATGTAATGCAGAAGATCTGCTACTCCAGCAGGCATGAAATGTGACAATCTAAGGCTGGCTGTAGTGTATATACTGCTGTTCATTCTCCCAACAGTGAGTATCAAGTACACTACTCTCTGAACCACTCATGAGTCTGATAAGGCAAGAAGCTGCTCTTACTCAATAATCCTCAGCTTCTAGCACTAGAGCCCTTCAAGAAAATCCTTTAAGATAGATTAGATAGCTAGAGGCTGGGTGGTGGTGACGCACGCCTCTAATCCCAGCACTCGGGAGGCAGAGGCAGGCGGATCTCAGTGAGCTGGAGGCCAGCCTGGTCTACAGAGCAAGTTCCAGGAGAGGCTCCAAAGCTACACAAAGAAACCCTGTCTCTTGAAAAAACAAAAAACAAAAACAAAAAGATAGATAGATAGATAGACAGACAGACAGACAGACAGACAGACAAGTAGATCAGAACTAGCAATATTTTAGTTATTTTTAAACAGGGAATTGGGATCAGAAAGATGGATCAGCAAGTAGGTGATGCCTGAGTTTGTAGTCGGAAGTTTTCCTGTGTCCCGCCTGGTCCTGCAGACCATTTAGCAATTTGTCTTACATGAGTTCAATTCTTGGAATCCACAAAGATGGAGAGAATTAACTCCATAAAGTTGTCCTTTGACAGCCACATGCATGTCATAGTACATGCCCACAAATAGACACAAAAACAAAATAATGGGGAATATATGACTGTCTTTTCAATCCTCATGATAATGTGGAAATTAGTGCCAGGAACCAGAGGAAAGAGTTCAATAACAGACTCATTACGTCTACTTCTGTCTATTGCCAAAAGCAGCAATGGTTCCAACCTCCTCTTTGCCTTTTACAGGAAAGCATGTTTCACAAACTGTGTCACACTCATCCCACCACTAACAGGCTCTGGCTGAGCTGTGAGTCAACAATCGAGATTCTCTGAGTGATTTCCCCCCAATTCACACTGCTCTCTCTGGTTTATCACCTGAACTCACAAGAAAGAGCTCTGGGCCCTAACTTTAAATCTGTCTCCACAATTCTAGACTACTTACAGCAATTAGGATACTGGGGGAAAAAGGAAAGCTGGAAAAGTTTGAATGTTTTCCTATAAACTGGCAAAAAGCAGAGTTCTAGGACAGATGGAATCAAAGACACCAACTCTTTGCCAAACACCAAACCAATCATGAAATATCAAAAGACAATTTCTATATAGACAATACCAATTTAAACCAAGTCACTTTTGCCCCCGGTTCCTCAAGTGTATTCATTCCTATACAACTAATGTTACTTCTTCCAAATAGAAAGCAAAATGCAAGTTAATTTTCCATCAGACTAAGCACAGTAGATTGTCATTTTTTTTGTTAACATTAAGTCACAACTATGCCTAGGCCTGAAATCTGAGAATGACATCTGAAACCATACAGGTCTACGGTGACTTCTATATCATTACAACATTCAATCATTTCTTCTATCTTTGCAACCCATGACCTGTTGTCCCTAATAGAAGTTAGGAGTCTGAGACAGCACTTCTCCAGTCTCTCCTCCCTAAATTCTACCCCAGGTAGGACAGGTATCTCACTTCTTTGCAGGGATGGCTACTATTTGTGCTCCAATCCACTGACTGAAACAGCTTGTATCTCAACAATCGCCACCAGCTGCCCTACTGCCCTGCTCTAATCTAGGGGCTCTCCAGGACATCACAAATGTGTTGTTTTACATTTCACTGGTATATACTTCTAATCTAATCTGAGCAGCCAACATAGCACTCCAAAAGAGATACTATCTCATAGCCATGTAAAATTTTAGACTACTCTTAACAGTCTATAACCCTTAGCTTTGTCTAATGTTCCACATCATGCTGAAGATAGTCCATCAAAGCCCCAAACAGCTGGCTGGCCTATGGGACACCCAAGTTGTGTCCTTTTACCTTTAAGGGTAGGGGCCCAAGGGGAATTAAAAAAAAATTTTTTTTAATTGCTGATTGATACATTCCAATTTAGGACACAGTTGGTGTGTATGAGTTTACCTGACAGCTTGCAGCTTGGGCTTGATACAGACAGCTTTTTTTTTTTTTTTTTTTTTTTTTTTTTTTTTTAGACACACTTTCTCTGTGTAGCCCTGGCTGTCCTGAACTAGCTTCATAGACCAAGCTGGTCTCAAACTCACAAAGATTCACCTGCCTCTGCCTCTGAGTGCTGGGATAAAAGATGTGTGCCACACCCCTATCCCCAGGTCCAGACAGCTATTTTAAAGGTAACTATCTGGTCTTTCCTCAGGGACACTGCTCCCGTTTGTCAAGTAAGTACAGCCTAACACCAAAGAAGGTCACACTTCTTCTCTGGCCTCCCTTCCTGATGAATCTTGAGGTACAGGAACTCATTCATTCATACACAGTTCTGCTTATGGTTTCAGGGGTTCATGTTTCTGGGAGAGCGCATGCCTGCCTCAGAGCAACAGTTTATAGTTTCACCCCAGAAGGGAAAGGAGCCAGAACTTCATGAGCTAGTTACCAGAGTAGAGACCAGGGAACTGTCCTGCTGTCCCCTAGATCCTTGGAATCTTGACTTTCTTTTCATGGTCAGAGCTTGCACAAACAGGCTTCAAAACCAATCCTTCACTGTTTCCCTAATTAAGGCCTTTTCCTGCACAACATAATCACAAGGCTACAAGAACATATCAGAGCTCTGAACTCTGCCCCCTTTGTCTTGCTAACTAAGCCACAGCAAAGTAGCTATTTACTCTATGAAGATGATGATAAAGTATGGGTCCTTCCCCTTCTCAGGTAAGTGACTCTGTGACACCTTCCTTATGAGCCCTGTGACTCCAATGCAACTATTCTGATATATAAACCTCTTCCTGTCACTCTGGGGCCCAAAGTTTCTATCAGAATCAAGTGCAAACTGCTCCAATCCTGTCTGATAGAAACTTCTCAATCTAATCCAATCTGTACCATTCCAGACATGACCAAAACTTTCAGTCCACAACACCCAGCTTCTCACACCTCCATGCCCTTGTATGTGAGCAGAATTTCCTTTCCCAACTCCCCTCTCCAGGGTACTAATTTCCCCATACAGCCTAATCATTTCTTTATGGTTCCTGGGCTAAGCATTGTTCATGTTTAAAGGGTTGTCTTTGTTTTTAAAAGAAATAGGGATACATAATAGCAAAAAGAACAAAGAAGTGTGATAGGTCATATGCTGCCAACAAAAACTGAGTATCTGCCAAACCTTGATGCGCTCAGGCACCACCTATAGGTTCCCTAAGCACTACTGGGACAAGGCCACTACACACATCACACAGCAGAGCATGGCACACTGACCACTAAGCTGTGCCGGTCTCACTCCTCACAAATATACCTTCAGGACAACTCCTGTTCTGGGCACAAAGCATTTAACAAACGTTCAGCAAATGAAATAACTAGTATAACTACAAGCTAGTAAAGCCCACAGGAGAGGAGAATGAATCTCTAGTATTAAAATACTAACTAAATGTGGGAAAGACACTAACTTCATTTACATACCATACCATTTCATATAGTAACTATACAATAACTTCAAAAGCTGGCATCATAAATACTGTACATAAAAGGTCCTGGGATGAAGAGAAACCAAATTAACAACAAAAGTCAGGGTCCAGGCCAAGAGTGTTTAAAAACAACAACAACAACAAAAAAAAAAAAAAAAAAAAAACACTTCAGTCATTTAGTTAATGACCCCAAGAACAACAGCAGTAAAAACAAAGTTGGATGGTGGTGACACATGCCTTGAATCCCAGCACTCGGGAGGCAGAGGCAAACAGATCTCTGTGAGTTTGAGACCAGCCTGGTCTACAGAGCAAGTTCCAGGACAGTCAGGATTGTTATACAGAGAAACTCTGTCACGAAAGACCAACAAAAAGTGTTTAAATGTAATACTTAAACTCAGATCTATAGTTCTCAGAAACACCTTTTCTGGCCAGGAATGATGGCTAACATGTGTGACCTCTGTACTTTGGAGGTGGAAGCAATATGTAGTTTGAGGCCAGTTTAAGCTATAGAGTGAGATCTTGTCTTAAGAAAGTGAGAAATGCTTCTCCTGTTGATATTGGTTTCATTTTTGCTGCTGTGATAGAATGTTCGGACAAAAAGTGAGTGGAGAAAGGGTTTATTCAACTTACAATTTCAGGTTACAGTCCCTACAGAAGTCAGGAAGTCAAAGCAGGAAGTAGCTAGCCACGTCCAAAAACAAGAGCACAAAGAGAGAAGGCATGCATGCTTAGTGCACAGCCTACTTTCTCCATTCTTAACACAGACCAGGACTCAACCCAGGCAATAGCGCCACCCACAGTGGGATGGGTCTTCCCACATCAATCCAACCAAGACAATCCCCTACAGACATCTCCATAAGCCAACCTGGTCTAGGTCATCCCTTGTTGAGACTTTTGAACTGTGTCAAGTTGACAAATAAAACTAATCATCACACTGTTACAGATCTTCCTTTCGCTACAAACTGTAATATCATATCTTCAATACATAGAGTCTGACATAGAGTGGGGAGGTATTTAATTTCTAACTCTTTACTTAACTGAAAAATTTCAAGTTAATGCTACTTCTTATGGGGAGGGATACAATGGATATCCAAAATACAACTAGGCTATAGCTCTAGAATAATTACAAATGAAATATTTTATTTCTTCTCTTTTTTTTGTAAGAGTCAGTCCTTGAGAAATCAACAAAGATTAAACAGCTTAATTAACAAATGCCACTGAAAGGCAGGCAGCTGCAGCCACAGCATGACCCTCACATGCCAGCTAAGCTGACACAATGCCAGCTGAGGGAATCAACTTTTGAGCTTCAGAGCAGGTAGAATAGAGTCCAAAAGCCAACAGTGCACATTAACACCTCAGCTTCAGCCAGGAAAAAGCACACATTTTCATGGGCAGATAAAAAATAGAAGAAAAATTCTATTAACTTAAAACAACTAACAAGCAGTTTTGCACATGGGTTGCTGTCCACTGCAGAGCAGTAAACCATCACCTGCAGGCCAACCTGGCCTCACTTAATCTGTTATTAGATTTTTACATGGTTATTAGATTTTTACAAGACTAAAGGAATGATAACAGTGTGTCATTCAGGTGAAAATTATATGAAATTTACATTTCAGAGTCCAAGAATAAACTGGTTGTTCACAATCAGCTGATTCCTTTACTAGCACCCTTCAGCACTACAAGAGCTAGGCACTGGTGATGCAGGTAGTCTATGACCTGAAAAGCCTGAAATATTCATTGTGTGGCCTTCATGCAGGTAGTCTATTAACCTACAGCATAACTGGGGACTTAAGCCAACACCACATCTTCCTTCCTCTGAGTTCTCAATGCTTTTTTCTTTAAAAAGGTTTGTTTTTTAGGGCTAGGTGTGGTGGTACAAGCCTTTAATCCTAACACTCAAGAGGAAGAGGCAGGTGGATCTGTATGTGTTCAAGGCCAGCCTGATCCACATAATGAGGCCCTGTCTCAAAAAAAGGAAAAACGGCAAAAAAAGATTTATTTCATGTTATGTATGTAAGTGCTTATATGTATGTGTGTATAAGCCTGCATATATGTATGTGCAGCAACTAACTGCCTGGTGCCTGAGAAAGCCAGAAGAGGGCATAAGATCCCTTGGAACTGAAGCTTTTGACAATTACAAGACACATGTGGGTGCTGAGAACCAAACCTGGTTTTTGGTGGTGGTGTTTGGTTTTGGGCTTTTAGAATTTGAGACAAGGGTCTAGCTATGTAGCCCTGACTGACCTGGAACTCAGCACATATATACCAGGCTGGCTTTGAATGCACAGAGATACACCTGCCTTTACCTCCCAAGCACTGGGATTAATGGTATTCATCATCACCACACTCAGCCAAGCTGGTTTCGTTTTAATCAAAAATGAAGGGGTGAAGTAAGATAGAAAGAAGGGAAATAGCCAGGGAAGGGAGTCCCACCTCGGTGTCTGCTGAAGTCTCTTGTCTGCTCAAAGTCAAGAACTCCAACACAATTAAATTTGCCATTCAGATTGCCCACATAAAACTTGGTGTAGCAGCACATGCTTGTCATCCCAATACTTGAAAAACAGAAGCAGGACAATCAGTTCTAGGTCAACCTGAGCTACATGGTGCCTTATCCAAACAAACAAACAAACAAACAAACAAACAATCAAAAAAAATCCTGACACAGAGATAATACTCCTTTTATACAGAGTTTTTCAAGTAAGAATGTTAAAATGGCATTGAATCATGCTTACAGCCTGAGCATATGGAGCCTTACTTCTTTCCCAATTGTAATCTTGCAATTAGTTATCTGAGAATCTGAACCAGGACTATAAACTTCATCTAGATTGGAAGCATTTCAACTCCGTCTTGACCCACAATTGACCTTCTCATCATACTCCCACCCACTGCACCTTAGAACAGCTCTACGACATCACTGGAAAAAGGGAAAGAGGGGCACTTTAGAAATCCTCTAGACAATGTAACTTCAAATGTCACCAAATCACTATGGCTATTACAACAGTTGGGGCAGCTCTCTTGAGAATAGTGCACTCACACTTGGGTGTGTCGGCCTCCATGTATGTGAAAGTTGTATCTTAATAAACTCCAACTCTACCTGGTACTGACTCACCCTGAAATTCTCTGCCTGCACACAGTCAAAAAAGCAGTTTCACCTGAATGCAGATCCCTGAAAGAACTACTAGGCCACTAAGGGGTCAGCATGGAGCTACGTCCCTGACACTCCTGAATGGAAGGGAAGGGCACCAAACAAGGCCCTAGCTAAAGCGCCAGGTCTGTTTAGGGACCCACTGCCTTGATTACAGTGCTGGGTCATTAAGACCCCAGGTGGTCAGTGGTTCAATTCTTTCCCTCTCCTTTCTAAAGAAAAGTGTCATTAATTGTATTTCATTTGAATAAGAGTACCAATGTTACAGCACATATGCTCCCAAAGCAAGTTGCTCTGTTATATCTCAGTATAAACCAGAATCAACAAAAAGAGTCAGCAATATTAAACAGTAAATAGTGATGATAGCTGAAGGTGATGAAACCAGAGAAAATATGTTACAACATTCTAGGGTCTTTGTGAGGTACGGAGAGGTGTTGGTTTTAAGTTCAGGCCTCGTATATTCCAGTATAGCCTGGAAGAATGCAAATATCCCACTTCCTTTGGGCTGCAATTTAACAAACAGCAAAAATGCACAGATGACTGAGCACTTTCAAAACTGACTAACTTTTAATGTAAGCATTTACTTTTAATAACTGTTGTCTTTTGAGAAGATTTAATTAGGCTAATCACTACACCATCCTGGAGTATGACAGACAATATCATTTAATTCTCTCAACAAATAGCCTAGGGCTCTATAATTTGGCCCATTTAACTAACAAGGAAATGCAAATGAGAAAAACTAACAACTGAGCCCAAGACCAAAGGCCCCAAGACTGTGCCCGTTACCAAAGCATCCCCAATGGTTATCCTACTCCAAACAGATTCCCCTGACCACCCTTACTTTCAACAGCAACCTTGTTATTCACAAGGTGGGCCCACAAGCC
The DNA here is from genome assembly GCA_902168425.1 of Peromyscus attwateri. Classification (NCBI taxonomy): domain Eukaryota; kingdom Metazoa; phylum Chordata; class Mammalia; order Rodentia; family Cricetidae; genus Peromyscus; species Peromyscus attwateri. The sequence goes on along the minus strand of CABHPP010098881.1, from coordinate 8,630 downwards.
AACAGCTCCGGCACTGTCCTAGCTATGTTTCTACTGCTGCAATAAAGACCATGGTGAATCTCCTATAGAAATGGAAGCCAGCTGGGCGGTGGTGGCGCATGCCTGTGATCCCAGCACTCAGGAGGCAGAGGTAGGCGGATCTCTGTGAGTTCGAGGTCAGCCTGGTCTACAAAGTGAGTTCCAGGCCTGCCAGGGGCTACATAGTGAGACCCTGTCTCAAAACAAAACACTGACACTGGTTTGCTAATGGGCATACCTCTGGGCTTCAAAAGAGTGTCCTACAAACCATTTAGATCCATAGCTTACCTTAAATCATAAACAGAAAACTAACTCAAAATGGCACTGGCAAGATGGCTCAGTGACTAAAGTACAAGACTTAGGATCTTAGTTCGATCCTCAGCGGAATTTTCCAGTTGTCCTTTGCCTGCCACATGCACACCATTGCACACATGTGCTCTCACACAGATTTTTTTTTAATTATCTCAAAATGAATTAGACCTAAATGTAAAACTAAAACTCTTTTAAACCCATATAAAGGCGGAGGAACCTTTGTGAACTAGAATTGAGCAATTCTTGACTATTTACAATAAAAAACAATCTATATGCCATGGAAGCACATACCATTATCCCATCACTCACAAGGCAGAGCCAGGTCTAATTATCTAGGTGGTGTTGGGAGCAGAAGAGATTCCAGCACTCAGATTTAGAAAGAAGAAATCAGAGTTGGAGACTAGTCTGAGTTAACTGTGAGCAACTAACTGCAAAGTAAGTAAAAGGGCTAGGAATATAGCTCAGTGGGGAAAAGGGAGGGAAGAAGACAGAGAAAGGAGAGAGAAGGGAAAAGACCAAAAAGGGGGAATGGAAGAAAAGCCAGAATCCCAAGCATGCCTGGCTTTCCAGTGTTTCCAGGTCTGCCTAGGCTATAGTCTGTGAGACCATCTCAAAACAATAGAAAGATGAAAATTAATTAGGTCCCTTCTATATACTATACACCAAAGCCAATTACAAAGGAATTAGAAAGTTAGAGGTGAAAAGCATAATTATACATCATTACAAAGTAAAAATTTTGTTTACAACCTCAGGATAGGGAATGATATAAAAAGCACCAACTCTAATGGAAAAGGCTGAGAAACTACACTCATTAACCTAACTTCAGTTCTTCCAAAAACAGCAAAGATGGCTCAATGAAAATAATCAGCAGGGGCTGGAGAGATGGCTCAGAGGTTAAGAGCACTGACTGCTCTTCCAGAGGTCCTGAGTTCAATTCCCAGCAACCACATGGTGGCTCACAACCATCTGTAATGAGATCTGGTGCCCTCTTCTGGCCTGCAGCCATACATGCTGTATACATAATAAATAAATAAATCTTTAAAAAAAAAAAAAAAAAGAAAGAAAAAATAATCAGCAAATAATGTACATTCTGAATATAAAAAGGAAGCTCCAAGTCAATTTTAAAAAAGACAAGAACCAATTGAAAATACGGCTAGGTGGTCAGTAAGTGCATAAAAAGATGTACAGCCTCATTATTACCAGGAAAAGAATATTTCAAGTCCCAGAGCAGTAACACTACAGAAACCACCAGGAAGAGTGGTCAGTCAGGAGCAGAGAAGAGACCAGGGAAGAATATCCAATGAGAGAAAGGAACTTAAGCACAGAGCCACTAATTCACAATCACTGAAAAGCTCTCTGGGCCAGGCATTCTGAGGACATTTCCAGGGGCCGCTAGGTACCACTGACTGTAAATTCAACTCCACTGAATCAATTTAGACATAAAGAGGCTGTTCCATGTGGTTTTCTTGCCATCTCCTTTCTGTTATTTTTGTTTTCACTGAGTTGATGAGGGAGAGAAGCAGGCATTTCACATCCCACCTATTGTTTAAATTTGTATTGCATGACAATTTCCTGTTTATCTCTGCTCCTTCTCTACCTTTGCAACCACCTTGATACTCTAAAAAGTCACTTAGAACAAAGTCCTACAAAGTCCTCTGTCTTTCTGATAAGACTCCCTCCAGACAGATGGTATTCTAGAAACTTTCCAAAGCTCTCTTTATCTTTACTCCCCAAGTATCAACACACTGACAAAGACCCTGGTCACACATCTTTTTCCGACCACCACCACAGTAGCATGAGGAAGGGATTAAAGAGCACTAAAGAATAACAGAGTCCCAGCCACTAAGCTTGCGACCATCCCCTCCATAGATGCACTTAATTCTGTAAGTGTATACAGGGCATACAGATAAAAGCAAACCATTCATTTTCATCTCTGCAGATTTTTTAAACTTTTATCTAGCCTTTCATCTAAAAAAAAAAAAAAAGTGGGATGAGGGTCAAAAGGCAAAAGAAAATATACTAATAAAAGTGTACCCACAATCTCAGCTGAACTGAGAATGAGGAAGAAAAGGGGATGGAGGAAGAAAGGGAGGAAGAAAGAACAATGGAAAGAGAGAAGAGAGGAGGAGAGATAGAGGAGTAAGTTAATTAAAACTTACATATGAGCCGGGCGGTGGTGGCGCACGCCTGTAATCCCAGCACTCGGGAGGCAGAGGCAGGTGGATCTCTGTGAGTTCGAGGCCAGCCTGGTCTACAGAGCTAGTCCAGGACAGGCTCCAAAAAAGCTACAGAGAAAGCCTGCCTCGGGAAAAAAAAACAAAAAAACAAAAAAAACTTACATATGAATTCAATGCTAGGCCTAAGATCAATTCATACAATACTGCTTCCTTAGTCACTCAGGCTTGGCAATCACCCTGACTCTAGTAAACGCCAGCCAACTTTTCAGACCAAAACAAAAGCATCAGAGAACTTAACTTTGCCGTAAGCACCAACATGTACACTCTCTCCTATTTCCCAAAAACCACACACACACACCCAGGAGCCACATAAACTTCTCCTTCAATACAAATTGTTAATTTAAATTCTAAACCAAGACTCAAAAGACCTAAGTGGTCTCAGAGTATAGAGAAAATAGAAAATAGAATAGAAAAATAGTTGAGAGGTATTCTCAAGACTGAAAAAATCCTAAAAACAGCCAAGACTCCTGAAACAAAAGCAAACTCATCAGCACACATATCTCAAATCATGGCCTGTATTTCAAATTGCTCTAATGCAGAGGTTCACAACCTTAGTGTCCATCAGAGTTCCCAGATAGCAAGCTTAAGCAGCTTAGGGCTATTTTACAGTCATACAAGATTCTAGGTTAGTGGTTCTCAACCTTCCTAATGCTGTGACCCTTTAATACAATTCCTCATGTTGTGGTAACTCCCAACCATAAAATTATTTTTGTTGCTACTTCATAACTGTAATTTTGCTACTGCTATGAATCATAATGTAAATACGTGATATGCAGGGTATCTGATATTCGACCCGTGAAAAGGTCATTTGACCCTCAAAAGGGTTCGAGACCTACAGGTTGAGAAATACTGTTTTGGGTGAAGGTAATGTTTCTATGCTGTCACCACTTGAAAACAACGAAAGACCTAGCAGGGCTGGAGTGTTCACCTAGGAGTTTCCTCTGCATAGTACAGCAATGCTGAGGGAGGCATTGACTGAGACAGACCAAACAACAACCTCTAGAACAGATTATTCTGTAGCCAAATGCTGGTTTCCCTTACCTGTAAGGGAATTGTTACCTGTCACTCAAAACATTGCACCTGGACAGCATCCACATAGTGAAAGACTGTGAGCAAGGTCACAGGTGCACTTGTACGGTGTGTAACTGCCACATTCCTTTACATGACTATAGGATATGTCAAGCCCTTGAAAAAATGTCCAGTGAAGTCAGCTGATTAGCACAGACTATCCTAGAGCATCACAGGTCCTTTTATTTCTTTTTCATTTTATTTTCTGAAGTACTGGGGATTGAACCCAGGGCCTTGGACACACTAGGCAAGTGCTTTATCACTGACCTACTCTCTCAGCATGGATCCTTTCTAAATCCCACTCATTCTGCATCACTTTGAACAACTGCTCCCTTCAAACCTGAGTTGAATCCTAATGTATAAGACTAATTCCTATAAAACCAATTTCTATGAAGAAACTTTCAAAACTGTTAAATGACAGAGCAGCATTTTTCCTGATCCCAGTAGATCTGAGTGACCCAATTCTACAATAATTAATACACCTGGGTTCTTCCAGTCATACTCTCAACAAGACTATGTGATAGTGCAGTAGGAAAGAAAAGGAAGCTTCTGTCCTCCTGGAGGACACTGAATCCTCTAATAACACAGAACACACAAAATCACTCACAAAGATGATCATATGGCACTTTGGTCAAGTAAAAGTAGAAACTGCAAGTGCCTACAGTCCAAGCCACATGATGACAGGAATTTTAACAAAAACTGTGGCAGAAAGGAGACCCGAGACCCACACAACCCACAAGCAGAACTTCTGAAGTTCTAAAATGGAAGAGTATGTCTTAAAAGCAGGATGGAAAATTTCAGATTGGTGATAATGAATACATTCACTTCAGAAACCTTTACAGCAATAGTTCTCAACCTGTGGTCCGATATCCCTTTGGGACCTGCTTATCAGATACCTACCTTGCAATTCTTAACAGTACCAAATTACAGTTATGAAGTAGCAATGAAATAATTTTATGGTTGGGGGTCGCCACACGTGAGGAACTGAATTAAAGAGTCACAGCATTAGGAAGGTTGAGAATTACTGCTTTATAGGGACATAGTGTGTTAAAAATATAATTTCCTGGGGTTCTACACAGGGTTCATGCCTCTGAGAGAATCACAGTTTTTCCTTACTTTCTATAAACTGTTCCCCTTACACACAATAACCCAAGAAAAATCATCCACAAAAAGCCTTAAGGCTGTGTTGTCACTAAAGCAAGTAAGAAGCATCAATCGCTTCTCCACTCTTACGTATTTGTATTTAACTAACTTAACTGGCTCCAAACAACCAAAATTTTGATACAGTCAGAAGCTCAAGTCCTAAAAGTGTCAATAGAAAACCTACTTATGGGGGCTGGAGAGATGGCTCAGCAGTTAAGAGCACTGGCTGCTCTTCAGAGGACCTGGGTTCATTCCCAGCACCTACATGGCAACTCACTGTCTGTAATTGCAACTCCAGAAGTTCTGACACCTTCACACAAACACACATGCAAGCAGAAACACCAATGCACATAAAATAAAAAAATAAAATAAGTTTAAAAAAAAAAAGAAAGAAAGAAAACCTACTTATCTAAACCTCCCAGACACCATCACTCACATTCTGAAGACTAGTTAAGCTCCCCTCCTGAATCTTGCCCACATGGGCCAAGCAACCTCGGCAAGTTACTCTAATTTCAACCTCCAGTTCTTCTGTGTACACTGAGGATGGTACAGCACCTGCAGCCCAATGGTTCATAGGTGCAGAAGAATGAAGAACCCCCACTCAGTCTGGGAAGGAAGGGCACCAATCTAATTGAAAGTCCAGATCCTCTCTGAGGGGTTTCCCATGAGAGCAGCGACACACACAGGGGGCCCAGCGATAAGATCACTTCCCTATTATAAGATCACATTCCAAGTATGATTCCAGTCATTTTTTTAGCAAGGGGAAATACACATCAGTGAGGTCTGCACAGAACTACTTTAATTAACTTTAAGGCTGGTAAGGAAACATCTTCATGACCATAAACTCTGGGCAACACCACTACTGATGCTCCCCAGGCTTCCAGCTCCAGCAGCACACTCACACAAACTCCATTTCCCATTTCCAAAAGTGTGCATGCAGATTAGACACAACAGCATCAGCTAAAGTCCACTTAAACTGAAAGCTGAACCACACAGACTTCTCTGCATTGTATTTCCATACTAGAACCCAATAAAAATACAATTTTTTTAAATATTATAGATTATAGGCTTTATAATTGGCAATCACTTTAAGGAGTTCTGAATACAATCTGGCACAATTCCTAGAAATTAGTACCAGAAACTGGGATGGATAAATTTAATTTCTTGTGCACGAGGCTGCTTTTCTTTCCGTAGTCATAATATAAAATAAACCTCTGCCAAAATGATGTAAAGAAACAAAGCCAAAAAAAGATCAAATATCCACTATTATTGCAGTTCAGAGATAATGGTCAAATACACCTTCTCAATGTAGTTTAGTGAGCCTCGGAACCCGGAGGAGCCTAGGGGTATCGGGAGGAATACCTGACAAGTGGCTCCACTCTTAAGCAGCCTAGATTGTATCACTACCAACACACACTCACACACACACACACACACACACACACATACACAGCCACTCACTTTGCCCACCTTTTAAGTTTCTTGCGTTTTAAGTAATTCTAAAGGCATCAGTAAAAGTCCTCAGAGATTCCACCAGCAATTTATTGCTGATTATTTAAGGAATCTGAGTAGGGGAAATAGTAATGAAAAAATGTACTCAAAATATAGACTCCAAGCTTTAAAGCAGAGTCCACAGAAACCAAAACTGTCTGGTTATTTTGTGATTATTTGCAGTGCTGGAGCTCAAACCCAGAGCTTCATGAACACTCTCTACCAGTGGGCCACATTCTCTTTCTCCAAGTGTGGTCACCACCACCACCACCACCACCACCACCATCACCCACCATTACCATTACCACCACCACCACCACCACCATCACCCACCATTACCATTACCATTACCACCACCACCACCACCCACCATCACCATCACCACCACCAACAACAAAAAATCACTTCAAATAATCACTTCAAATATTAACATAGCAAAACCTTTCCTGTAGGCTGGTGAGATGGCTCCACAGAAAAAGGCACTTGCCTGTACATAAGCCTGGCAACCTGAGTTCAATCTCTAGAACCCACAGAAAGGTGGAAGTCAAGAAGTGACTACACCAAGTTCCTCTAACCTCCACACTTGCACACACCAACCTGCACACACACATCACACACACATAAATAATTTTTTTTTAAAATTAACTTTTAATGTGATTAAAATTTAAAACAAAAAGTGATCTAGGTGAAAGTTCATCTAAACTAAAAATGTCTAATCCAAACTAAAAAGATGTACACACTATATTAACATGAGTCGAATCTTTTGTAACTCAGACAATTTTAATTACTTTCTCAAAATTAAAACACCATAAGGGGAAAGGACTCACTGCAAAAATTTCTGTGAGCAAAGATCCTACTTTTCTCACTCAAATTAATATTCCAAGAAAGGAGAGTGTTTTCACAATTAGTTTTACTGTATTATACAGTGTAATATAAAATCCTTTCCTCCACAGGATCAATCATCTTTAAAGCAAGTAGCTTTAACACAACTGTCTTTTGGAGGGGACCACAGTGCCACTGATCAAACACGGAGCCTTTCACACTTAGCATACATCTAATGAGCTAACTCCCCAGCCCACAACTGTCTTTTGGGTATTTCTCCAACTTCCTAGTGAGAAGAGTTATCTAACCAGTTCCAGAACAGGGTTTTGAGGACTGATGGATTATGTAATTCTCAACAACAGGCTCAGAGCTCCAAACTACTTCACATACCCCATGTCCTCGCTTCAGCCTCCTCCCACTCTTCACTGCTACAGCTGGAACTCCACCCCCAACACTTCCTCGTTTGGTGGGCTGCTAGTCTCAAAAACAGTAGGTCCCACATACTCCAGGGAGTTTGCCCCAGCACTTCCTACCCCACACTAAGGATTCTGAGCCAAAAGGACTTACCTGTCCAGGTATCATCTTTGCATGATTCGAACTGTACTGAAAGCTGTGACTTATGGGCCCCTCCCAGACACAAGCCACCTTTTCCTGTAGATCACGAATAAACTGGATTAAACGACAATGTCTCAAATAAAATTCTTTCCAGGGAAATGTACTATTGTAACGTTTTAATAAATTCAGGTGTCCAGAGAGAAGGCCAGGGATCGGCCCACCGACGATAGCCACAAATATAAAACAAATGCACTCATAATGATACTGGAACTCCTTGTCCTTAAAGTTTCCTGTTTGGACTGGGGGCGTGGCTTAGTAGCCCAGCACTAGCCACGTGAGAGGCCCTGGGTTCCATCCCCAGAAAAGTTCTTGTTGAAATACTACACGGATGGAAATATCTATAGTGTACCTCCACAAAAATATGCAGCATGCTAATGTTATATGATTTCTTTTAATGTCTGCATCCACATACTTCTGTCCCAGGTCACTGCTCAGAGACCAGTCTTTCAAAGGTGAGACCTTTCATTCCTCGATTTATAAACAGACAGACAGACACACACACACACACACACACACACACACACACACACACGAATGAGACGCTGGGATTTCACTTCAAGTAGCAATAGCCTATTATCACAACCATGATAAAGCTTCCATTCTGAATAGAAATGCCAGCGCTGGTGAAGATTTAAAACAGACCGGCAAACTCTCGCAGTGCCTTCAGCTCCAACCTATTTCAACCAGTCCCCATAATCACTACAGTATTGCTATTATCTCAGTCCCACTGCCAAACTCCCAGCTGCAGTCTAACTATGCAAGAATGAGACACTGTTGAAATGGCTTTCAAAAAAAAGGCAACTTTCTCCTCAGTGCGTTTCTACAAAAACCTTACAATTAAACGACACAAGTGCGCGCACACAAGACACCCTCGCTCCTTAGAGCGGTGCCACAAAAGCAGCCGGCGAGGACCGGCGGGGACAG
>CABHPP010098879.1:0-11221 GCA_902168425.1 Peromyscus attwateri | reverse complement strand
GTAGTAGCTCAGTTGGTCTGAGCCTCTTCTGAGTGTCTCCTCAGCAGTCCTTATAGCTCACATGTGCTTGAGGAGGAAGAGGTAGAGGGACCACCAGAAGCCTTTGCATTATTTACTTCCTGAGTTTGGCAAACTTCCCTTCAGGGTGGAGTATTTCACACATACACAGCCCCCACCCCCTTAGAGCGTTCTTTTGTTTCACCTCCCTTTTAATCCTGTCTTAAAACATCCTGATGGGGCCCTGGAGAGATGGCTCAGAGGTTAAGACCTCTTCTAGAGGTCCTGAGTTTAATTCCCAGCAACCACATGGTGGCTCACAACCATCTGTAATGAGATCTGGTGCCCTCTTCTGGCCTGCAGGCACACATGCAGACAGAACATTGTATACATAATACATACATACATACATACATTTTTTAAAAAATCCTGATGGGCATGGTGGTCTTGCAGGTCTTTAAATCCAGCATTGGAGAGGCGGAGGCAGGCAGACGTCTGAGTTTGAGGATACCTTGTTTCAGAAAACCAAAGACAACAACTTTGGGAAATGTGAGGTCCAGCCTCTTAATTTCCTTCCCAGAAGGCCCAGGAGAGATGCTATCAACTGCAGGGAAATGGATCTGGATACACCAGACTCTTGTGTCTGTTTACTTTATTCCTGTATGACAACCTCTATCAGTTCTATCCCGAGTCTCAGTTCCTCTCTGTACCTACTTTTTCTGTCCCCTCACAGCCCTGGTCATAACTAAGCCCTTATGCTTTTGGTCTCATCTTCGTCCTCTGTTCCTTAGTCCTCCATCTATCCTTCCTGACTCCTTACTCTTGGCCCTGATAAACTCTACAAGAGATCTGCCTTACCCTCTACAGAATCTCTGTCTTCCTCTCTTCTCTCTGGCCACAGGGTTCTGTGTCTGTCTCTGGAATTCCGCTCTAGTCCTTACTGCACCTGGTTATGCAAAAAGCCCTGTTGTCCTCAGTCAATCTCTCTGCCATGCCCCTAGCCTGAGGGAAAGGGATGGTCTGAGCTTTATTTGCACAAGAAACAAAACTATGCATCTACAGCCTCGCCTGCCTCCTAGGCTCTGCAGGGGTAGGGGGTGGGAGTTAGTTATCTAGTGGATCAGCAGGTCTGAGAAGCTGAACTGTTTGCCAAATGGCCTAGTAGTATATGGGCCCACAAGAATTTCATGGCAGAAGACAGCTGAAATATTAAAAACTGAATATCAAATATTTCATGATAAATGGCTTCCCACTAGAAAAATGCCTTGAAATTTCTAGGTATAGCTTTAACACACAGCTGAATCTCTATAATATATCCTTGCGGCCCACAAGAAACAACAGAAAACAAATAGACAAAAAAGACCCTGTTGCTTCACCTCCACTTTAACACCCTGTATCTTAGCCAGCTCCACTCCAAGTTGGGGGGTTTTATTCTCAGAGGAAACTGCTACACAGCACTGATCCTCTCAATCCCATCTCCTGTAGACAAGTTTCTGTCCTGCCTGGTCCAGTCCCAAATAAACACACAGAGGCTTATATTAATTACAAACTGTTTGGCTTATGGCTCAGGCTTATCATTAACTAGCTCTTACAACTTACTTCAACCCATTTCTATTAATCTGTGTTTTGCCACGTGGCTTTGTGGCGTTACCTGTATTCTGTTACATCTTGCTCCCCCGGCAGCGCTCAGTGTCTCCTCTGACTCCGCCTTAATACTAAGTGTCTGAGTGATTATTTTTATAAGCTGCTGAGGTCCAGTCGGGACACAGGAAAACTTCCGGCTACAGTCTCCCAAGTGCTAGAATTTCAGACGTGCGCCGCCGCACTGGGTGGTGTGGTATTGATAATATTGATTATCAAGTTGGCAGGATCTAGAAGACAGTCCATGCCTGTGAGTTACCACTGGCCGAGTCTGAGAGGAAATATTTTGAGTAGATTAACTAAGATGGGAGGACACACTCTAAACATGGGCAGCTGTGGATATGGGGAGCAGAGCTTAGATCTGAGCTGGGCACGTTTGGCTCTCCTGGTAAATTGAATGTGTTGTTATGAGATAAAGGATTAAATACTTTTTGGGTGGGGGAGTCTAAGCAACTAAATGGAGTTGCATGAGCTGAAAAGATAAAGACAAGGTGTGGAGCAGGTTTGGGGCAAGGTCAGATATTCAGTATTGATCATGTTACTTTGAGATTATTTGAAGGAAAAGGTAGGCAACTGGATATGAGCCTGCAGTTCCTGCTAGAAATAAAGTCTGGCATTTGCACACTGAATGAGACTGCCCCAGAAGTGGAGAGGGATGAGGCTGGAGTAAGTGTGACACTGGGACAAGAAGGAGGATGTCAAGGAGCCAGGAGAGTGTGGTGTCAAGAAGCCCTGAGAGCATGCTGCCAAGACTGGAGTTCCCTTGTGTTCACAGCTGCTGGAAGAGCAGATGAGGACTGGGAATTGACTTGTTTGACGGAGGAGACAGTGTTGGTGTTCATAGGAGTACTTCCAATTTGCAGTTCTCTCGTGCAGAGCGCAAGTGAGGATGAAAAAGAAGAATTCACAAAGCCACGTGAATAACCTACAGTGGACATAATGCATGATGGGAAAAGACTACATGTTCTGTCTAAGATCAGGAACAAGGCAAGGATGCCCATTTTCAACACATGTTCAACATGGAGCTGGAATTTCAAGCCTGGGCAATTAGGCAAGAAAGAGAGACAAAAGGCATCAAAATTGGGGGGAAAAAAGGTGAGATTATGTCTGTTTACATGCTATGATTCTGTATGTAGAGAAACCTGTTAGAACTCACAAATGAATTCTTCCAAAGATACAGAATACAAAATCAACATAAAAGTCAGTTGTATTTCTGTATATTACCAATGAACAGTCTGAGAAGGGATTCAGAAAAACAGTTCTATTTACAGTAGCATCAAAAGGAATAGAAAGTCTTGGGACTCAACCAAGGTGATGAAAACTATAAAATATTGCTGAAGGAAATCAAAGAAGACATAAGTAAATAGATTCCATGCTCATGCATGGAAAGGCTGAAAATCCGTGAGTACTACTCCCAAGTTATCTACAGAGTCAGTTCAATCCCCAGAGTTTTGGTTTAGTTTTTACATTTTTGTTTTATAGACATGGAAAAACTGTCTTAAACTCCATATGGAATTTCAAGGGAGCCCCTGGAAAAAAAAAGGAACAAAGCTAAAGGAGCCACTTGCCCTCATGTTAAAACTTACCATGCTGCAGTAGTCAGAACAGCGTGCTGCTGGCATGAAGACTGACATCCAGACTAAGGAAATGGAGGAGAGAACCCAGAAATAAGCCCTGGCTGTGTGGTCAAAGAAATGGTTGCTGTTGTTTTGTTTTTGAGACAGGGCCTCTCTATGTAGTCCTGGCTGTTCTGGAACTCTGTGTAGACCAGGCTGGCCTTGAACTCATAGAGATCTGCCTGCCTCTGAATATGAAGTGCTAGGATTAAAGGCATGCACCACCACACCTGTCATGGCCAAATAATTTTTAACAAAGGTGTCAAGATCAGTCAGTTGGAGAAAGGTAGCATTTTCAATAAATGGTACTGGAAAAAACTGGATATGCATAGGTAAAGGAGTGAACTTGAAATCTTACTTCTTAACATCATGTACAAAAAAATAACTCACAAAGAACCAAAGACCTAATTGTGCTAAGGCTTTAAAAACTCTTAGAAAAAAAGGGAAAATTGTTATGCTGTTAGATTCAGGAATTATCCCCTGGATAAGACACCAAAGGCATTCACAACAATTAAAAAAAAAATTGGATTTTGTGAAAATTAAGTGCCTGTAAAGTGAGGATGTCAGTAAGCTGCCTACTATAAAGAAAAGAAAGTAACACGTGTTGGCAAGTAGATAAAGAAGCTGGGACTCTGTACTGTTGGAGGGATCCTCAGATGTTACCTCCAGAGCAACAACTCAAAAAGGCAATGGACTTTTCAGTTGGCCTGGGAGTGCCACCTCTGTTGTGTGCCTGAAAGAAGTGACAGCAGATGTTGGTACACTACGTTCCTTTGGAAACGACTCAAATACCTAATGCTGACTGAACAGACAAACTGGCTATTCGGCCTTTAGAAGGAAATAGATTCTGCCATCTGCTAAAGCACACATGACCTGGGCATCACATGCAGCATTGTGCTACGAGAAATAAGTCACAAAAGATAAGTGCTACGTGACTCTGCACATTTGAGGTACTTAAGTGTTGTCCAGATCTGAGGGGCAGAATGTAAAGTGGTTGTTTCTGGGGCTGGAGGGAGGGGAGAGGGGATAGTTAGTGCATAATGGGCACAGCACTTCAGTTACAAGATGGAAAGTTTCTCTGGAGGTGGATGGTGATGATGGTTGCTCGTACTGAGTGTACTAAATACCACTGGAGGATAAGTACAAACGGCTGATTTGGTAACTTGTATTTTGCGTAGTTTACCACAATAAAACAAAAATGGAGAGGGGCGCAGAGATCTAGTTTGGTATTGGGACAGGAGCCTACAAACAGGCCAACAATAGAGAAGGGGAGCCAGAAGCAGATCCACATCCGTGGATGACACACACGTGATGTATATGCTGAGCTGGTGCTGTAGGACAAGTGTGTGTGTGGGGTGACGAAAGGCATTCTCAGAATACAGTATTGAGACGACAGTAGCATGTCCATTTGGGGGAAAGTGATGCATGTCTCATCCTTGCACAACAATTAAACCCAGGTGACAACTAGTTCTAACTTTGAAAGGCAAAACAATGGGGTCTTTTAGAATATAATATAGAGTAGATGTATGACCCAAGGGTAGGAAAAGAATTTTTAAACAGGATGCAATGAACATTCCTCCAAGAAAAAACCAAATTGAGAAATTGAATCATATTTGAATGCTGATCCTCTTGTTTTTCAAAGACAATTAGGGAGCATAAAAAGTGTGCCACAGAGAGGGGAAGGGATTTGCCACCCACATAAGTGACAGAGAAGTGGTCTCTCTACTAAACAAACACATGACAAGTTGGGGGGAGGGGGACTCAAGAAGAAAATAGGCTACGGAATTGAAAAAGGCCTTTCCCAGTTTTCAGGGGCAAATCCTGAGGGGGGTTGAGGTACAAGAGATGTCTTGATGTCTTTCCTTTCTTTGTTTCCCTGAGATGTTTCTAAGGAATCAAGACTCTTGTAAACAAAATCAGGGAAGATGCATCTCGGACAGGATACGAAGTTGGACACAGTAAGGACCTGGCCAAGCCTGAGCCCCACCTGGCAGGAAACTCGCATGTGAACACTGCTCATGGCTGTTTCTGTACCCTTCTCACCAAGTCAAAGCTGTGAGACCCAGAGGTGACCTTGGGCAAAAGGTTCTTCATGGGGCTGGAGAGATGGCTGGGCAGTTAACACTTTCTACTCTTCCAGAGGACCAGGGTTTGATTCCTAGTATCCATATCGGGTAGTTCACAACGCTATGTAGCTTCAGTTCTGGGGGTCTGATGCCCTCTTCTGGTCTCCATGGGCACTGCACTCATGTGTACATACCCTCTGCACACATGTACACATGATTAAAAATAAAAATCTTTAAAAATGGTTCTGTGTGGTGAAAGCAGATTCCAAAGAGCTGCTAGCTGTCTGCAGCTGACCATATGCCCTGCAGATGGACAGAAAGTCCTTCCTTGATGATCTGATCCTCTGTTCATGTCTACCACACTTCATAAAACCCAACATCATCATGGCCAATGAATCCCTGAAACACTATTGAGGCTCTTTGTCTATCAGGGAAAGACAAATTAAAACACAACAAAATACCACTCTGAACTCACTAGAATGGCTGAAATTGAAGAGGGCTAATTGGATGCAGGGGTTTTGGGGGGCTATAACAACTGGAACTTGCTTGTTATCCTGGTAGAAGCTAAACCTGTGAATCCTGTTGTAAACAGATTGCCATCAGCCACCAAGTTGCAGTTACACTTCTAAGTCTTTACCCAATGGAAATGTGTGTACATGGGTCCGTAGACACGTACAAGAATGTTTGTAGAAATGCTGCGACAGTCCCAAACTAGAAGCAACCCAAATGGTTAGCAATAACAATAGATAATGGTGTTGTTCTATGTATAAAGGTTATGGTGAGCAGCCTCCACGACCAGTAACCTCCAGTAACGCCCCGTCTGCTGGCACTCAGACCATTGTGTTCCCTCTCCTAGACAAGGCCTAGGCTCTGTGGCCAGTAGTATGTGGACAGCAGCGATGATGTGCTACTTTAAGGATGGGGTTGGCTATGGGTGACATCATAGCTTCCATCTTGGGAGCATACTGTCTCTCATGTGACTCTTGGTTCATTGGCACTGAGGAATTTGTCATGGGCAGTCTTATGCTGAGGTCCACTTGAAGCAAAGTCCCCTCTGAACAGCCATGGGCACTAGTTCTGAAGTGGCTCCTCCAGCCCCTGCTAAATTCTTGGTGAGCACAGACTAGGCGATAACTTGATGGCAGCAACAGAGACTGCAGCCTGGCTAAGCTACTCTCAGATTCCTGACTCAGAGTAGATGTGACAGTAGAAATGCTGGTCTAAGCAGCTCCCTGTTGGGTGATTCGTTATGTAGCAATAGGTTACCCATGCAATGGGATTCGATAAAGTGGCAGATACTAATGAAATGAAGTTATGTAGCTCCAGGCCCAAGTTCCTCCAATCCTGCCTAGCTCCATGGACCCACAGCCACTTATAAAATAATTCAGAGACTTAATATTATTTACAATTGTGTGGACTATGGCAGAATTCTTGCTAGCTAGCTCTTATATCTTTTTTTTTTGGTTTTTCGAGACAGGGTTTCTCTGTGTAGCTTTGCGCCTTTCCTGGAACTCGCTTTGGAGACCAGGCTGGCCTCGAACTCACAGAGATCCGCCTGCCTCTGCCTCCCGAGTGCTGGGATTAAAGGCGTGCGCCACCACCGCCCGGCTTAGCTCTTATATCTTAAATTAACCCATTTACATTAATCTATAAATTGCCACGTGGCCACGGCTTACCAGTATTTTCACATCTTCCTTCTGTTGGTGACTAGCAGCGTCTCCTTCCTCTCTTTTCTCCTCCCACTATCTCTCTTGGGTTTTCTTTCCTGGCTCTATCCTGCCCTGCCATAGGCCAATGCAGCTTTATTTATCAACCACTCAGAGTAATACGTAGTCACAGAGTACAGAAAGACATCCCACAGCACTTCCCCTTTTCTGTCTAATCAAAAAGGAAGGTTTTAACTTTAACATAGTAAAATTATATGTAACAAACAGTTATCAAGCAGGAATTATAGTTACAATATCTGGTCTATTTGCATTTGGCAAAATTAAAGAAAATATTCTATTTATCCTATATTTGTGAATCTAAAGTTTCTTATCTAATTTATTCTTTTATCATAACCAAGGAAAATTATAATTACAACTATCTAGTCTTCAACTACATCAAAGACCTCAGAAGGATATAATATTATCTAAGTAAACAGGAAATGTATTGTAAGCAACTTCCAAAATTCTGGAAATGACAGAGACAGCTGCCTGCCTGGACAATCATCCAAAGTTCCCCTGTAACATTTGAGGCATTTGCCTTCAGCCTGTAGACCTAGAGTTTTTTAGTCACTTCTCTCTGTGTCCTGTAGAATGTCTGGCAGTCTCCTCTGTGAAGCAGGAACCTGAAGGACCATCTCCTCTTGTTTTGGCAAAATTTAGTGGCCATTTTTCCATGGGTTCTACATGTCCAGTCTATACAACATTTTGTCAATCAGTCCAGGCAAGAACAGTTTCTTGTCCAAATGGCCAGTTCTGCCAAGAAGAAGATAAAATCCATACGGAGTGTCTTTGATGCCTGTCTCTCTCTTTGAAGTAAATTAGTGCTGCCGGGAGCAGACATGTCTCATTGTCCAGGAAAGTCTAAATTCTTAAAATATTTTAAATGCCATATTATGTAGATCTTTGAGGTGGTTGAAGATTACCTACCTAATTGAAATATATCTATATATCCCTAGGAAACTTAACTAACATAAGTTTGATTATCATGAATGACTAATTATTAATCTATATTTCTTAATTATACATTACAATTTCAAAGGAGCTGCATAAATATA
This sequence comes from Peromyscus attwateri, assembly GCA_902168425.1. Lineage (NCBI taxonomy): Eukaryota > Metazoa > Chordata > Mammalia > Rodentia > Cricetidae > Peromyscus > Peromyscus attwateri. The sequence goes on along the minus strand of CABHPP010098879.1, from coordinate 3,140 downwards.
CCTTAAACAAGAGTAGAAATATACATACAGTATAACAAAATTAACTTTAAATTTGTAATAAACTAAAATCCATAGCAGTGTAAAACATTTTAAACAAGTTGTTACTTTTTATCCTATCATATCTCTAATATCCCCTTTTTTTCTTTAAAAAGAGATTGCATTTACAATCAACCCCCTTTTAATAAAAATAAACATTTACAAATAATATTTTGGGAATTTGGGCAAGCTTCTCATACTGCTTCCTGCTGGTTGAGAGGGCACTGGCAATCTAATGGGAATCCTGAGAAAATTAAGAATTATGGTCAAGTCCTGACTGGAGTAGTCTGTGAGGCTGCATTGTCTGAGCCAGTTGCCTTGAAACAGTTCTGGATGTTGGATCATCTGGGCCATGGTGTCATCGGAGACCTTTCAGGGGGTCTTGGATGATCAAACCATAGTAGCCTGAAAGTAATCCACAGGTTCTCATCTTCTGTGGAAACAAAAGCAGAACCTCTTTTCCAAAGCAACGTATCCTTAGACACAAATTTTGAAGTCAAGATACCTTTAAAATATACATATTGATTTAACTCAGCAGCCTTTACAATCAAATGTTTTTCTGCAGGTAAAAATCCCAAAGACAATATAATCCAGACTGTCTGTGTGAGTTCCATCTTTATGTGGCTTATTTTTTATACTACTTTCATTGTCTCTTTAAAGACTTTATTTTTTAAAATTATCTATTTCTTTATATGACTGCATGTATTTCTCCCAAGCCTATGTACATTTTTACACACACTGTAAACCATTTAGACATTGAATCTGTCTTATTATGAATCTATAATCTTTCTCTGACCGGGAAAGATTTTAAACTACTAAACTGCATGTTTAGGACTGAAGCAGCAGCCTTGGCTGCTGACTCCGCCCATTTTAGCTTTTCAACATGGTGGAGGTAATTCACCTCCAGCTCTGGGAGCCATGCTCTCCACTGACTCTGGGAGGCAGTGGGTCCATGCCTCCATCCAGCCATGTGTAGCCCAGAAACCTTTTTTTGTCTGTACTAGCAAAAGCTAAATCCACCATGCAGTATACTGCTTGGCTTGGAGACCCCTCTGTGTACTGCAGCAGGAATCCGCCATGCTGCAGGTCAAGCCCACATGAGTTAAACCCGCCACACTGTAGCTCAAGCCTGCAGGCCAAGGCTGGCCTGAGAGACACACTAGGAAGCTCTTTTTAGCTCTGTTTTAGCATCTTTTTTTAAGTTCTCTCAAGTTTTAGGTGGAAAATTGAGTCAACACGTTGGGCAGCCAAATGTAGCTGGAAGGTTTCTCCAATCCCAAGTCCCTCCAATCCTGCCGGGCTCCATGGACCCTCAGCCACTTATAAAATAATCATCCAAAGGCTTAATATTATTTACAATTGTATGGCAGGCTTCTAGCTAGCTCTTAGATCTTAAATTAACCCGTTTCTATTCATCTATAACTTGCCACGTGGCCGTGGCTTACCCGTATTTTCACATCTTGCTGCTCCGGCTGGCGGCTCACAGCATCTGCTCCACTCTCCTGTCTTCTCTCCTGTCTCCCTTGGATTTTCCTGCCTGGCACCATCCTGCCCTGCCATAGGCCAGTGCAGCTTTATTTATCAACCAATTAGAGCAACATATATTCACAGAGTACAGAAAGACATCCCCCAGCACAGTTACAGCCGTCAGCAGGAGTAAAGTGTACCAACACAACACGGAGTGAAAGAAGCCGTAGACTCTGTTTATCACCCCATTATCTAAGGCTTAAACACAAGGGGTGCTTGGCTAGAGGGCAAACCAAGTCAGGGGAGAGAGTGGTCACCATGAGTCAGGCAGGGGGCTGCTTTCAGGGGGGACAGTGGGGATTGGGAGGGGACACGGGGAAGGTGCTGGGCCCTTGCCAATGCAATGGTTCCTGATTCCACTGATGGAATTGCAGGGGCATTTCAGAGAAATCTTGGGCTATACATTTATATCCTCTTAACTCCTTTTCTGTGTATGCTAATACACACACACACATGCACGAGCGCGCGCACACACACAGAGAGTGTGCAAATACAGAGGACAAAAGTTATTGCCTATAAACTCTTCTACAGAAGAGTCTCATTACAAAAAAAAATCATTCATTAAAAAGCCAAAACACTGGAGTAGTCAAGGGAAAGAAGAGAAACGGGATCAAGGTGTGCTTTCTTCTTTCCTCCCCCCACCCTCAGGGTTTCCCTGTGTAGCCTGGTTGTCCTGGAACTCACTCTGTAGACCAGTCTGGCTTTGGACTCACAGAGATCCTCCTGCCTTTGCCTCCTGATTGCTGGGATTAAAGGCGTGCGCCACCAGCGCCCGGCTATTCTTCTTTCCTTTTTTAGAAGACGAGAAACAGCAGTGTTCTCTAGAGAAGGAAATCACCCACTGACAAGACACGAGGAGGTAGAAGGCTCTGGAACTGTTCAGAGAGGGAGGTCTGGCCTGAGCCAGACACCGGCAGACTGTAAGTTAAGTTTCCCCAGAAACAGAACCAATGGAAGGCACGTCTAAATGTGTCTACCGGTCTATGTACATACAGTGGAATGTGCATGCATATATAATACACATCCGTATGTATGTGTACATACAAGGTGTTTTACACACATAGAGTCTATGGGTCTGTTGTATTACTTTTCATGGGGAGCTGAGCAGGAATCCTGTTTGCCCCAGACGGGGCAATAACAGACCAAAGAAATGATTCCATCCAAGTCTACCTTGGTGAACCCCTGAGTTTACTGAGGCTACTTACTTGAACATAGATGAAGGGTAACTTACAGGAGCATGGACAACTTGGGTGGTTGCATTTCCCAAAAGCCCACCTGGTACAGGTGAGGACAGATGGAGGCTGCATCACTGGAGTCTCCTGCACAGTTTGTAGGTAGCTGTTCCTCCAAGAGCCCCCCATTATCTACTGCTTATATAGCCTCAGGTATTCCTTGTGAGCCCTGTAAATTCCTTGAGAATGTTGAATGTCCTGAGCCTCCCCCATCTCTCTAGGGGCAGGGGGACGATTCAATCTACACAACAGCATCCTCCCCTTCCTTCCCTCCCTCCCTCCCTTTTTTCCTCCCTCCCTCCATCTGTCTCTCTTTTTCCATCCCCCTCATAGACATATATATAT
>CABHPP010098878.1:0-13927 GCA_902168425.1 Peromyscus attwateri | reverse complement strand
ATATATGAGACATAATCCTAGGGAGTTTATGTTGAAGTTTAGCCACAACTGTGATAACCAGAGGTTAATGGAAGGAACTCAGCTCAGTGCCCTCAAGTCTGTGCTGAATTCAATGACTCACTCCAGCTTTATTAATCCAAGGGGGAAAATGGGTTATGAAAAGCTTTGTTAAACTCAGATGACTCACAGGAAGTGGGTTTTCTCAGGTAAGTGAGTCAAACAGCATCATAATAAAAGGTTTATAGATTTAAAGAACTATCAATGTATGACACTAAGGAGTACAGGCATATGATAACCATTTCAGAATGGTAAAGTGCAATATGATAGTGTTAATAATTAGAATGTTAGTGTTGATATTAATATTATTAACTGAACATTAGAAGTGTGTTCAAATAGGCCAAATACTCTGAAAGAACAAACAGAAGAGAAGGAATAATCTAAAGTAACTATTGATGTCTCGTACTTAAAGCATTTTTAAACAATACATATTTATGAAAGTAAGTCAAGTGATTTCTCTTGTACAATGTGACAGTGAGTTGGGTCTGAAAGCACCAACTTTATAAACAAGGAATGTGACACAATAAGATATAAATCGCTTCTTATTTGTACTGTCCCTCATCACTTCTGTCCACCAGACAAGGAAAAGTTGTCAACTAAGTAGGCAGGCTATTTTTTTTTTAATTTAGAACATTTATGTTTCACTACCTGGAAGGAATTCAAAACAAACTAATGATTTATTTTCAGAGTATTCAAATCCTTTCTTATAGTTATTATAAAATGCAAAATTATTTTTACATAATCACTTTAAATCAATGTATCCTTTTTATTTGACTGAAATTTTTTAATCTATGTAGTAACTTCCTGCTTTGATAATTTCCATCTTCCACTTCCTTGTCTCTGGTAATTGTCTTATTGTATTGTACTTGTATGAAAATATTGAAGTGTATGACAAAGAGATATTGTTATAACATGTCAATTGTTATAACACGTCATGGTAGAACTCTCATCCAATGACTGATGGAAGTCGATGCAGAGATTCATGGCCAGGCCCCAGGTGGAGCTCTGGGAGTCCAGTCAGCGAGAGAGAGGAGGAATTGTATGAGTGAGAGATGTTGAGACCATGATTGGAAAAAGCACAGGGACAAATAGTCAAACTAGCGGAAACACATGAACTATGAACCAATAGCTGAGGAGCCCCCATGCAACTGGATCAGGCCCTCTGGATAAGTGAGACAGTTGATTAGCTTGAACTGTTTGGGAGACCCCCAGGCAGTGGGACTGGGACCTGTCCTTAGTACATGAGCTGGCTGTTTGGAGCCTGGGGCCTATGCAGGGACACTTTGCTCAGCCTGGGTGAAGGGAGGAGGGGACAGGACCTGCCTTGACTGAATCTACCAGGCTGAGCTAAATCTCCAGGGAAGTCCTTGCCCTGGAGGAGATGGGAATGGGGGGTGGGCTGGAGGGAGGGCAGAGGGGGGTGCGGGAGGAGGGGAGACAGGGGAATCCGTGGCTGACATGTGAAATTAAATTAAATTATAAAATAAAAAATAACATGTCAAGTGCAAGTAAAGAACTAATGATTGAATGTAAATAAGGACTTAGAGAAAATTTAATTACTGATATAAACATATTGAGGGGCATATATATGCCAACTAGTAGTGTCACTTTTAGGTCTTGTTTAAATAGCTATGTATGGGGGTATCCTTGTGGATTTCTGTGGGCCTCTCTAGCACCTTGCCTCTTCCTATTCTCATGTGGTCCTCATTCATCATGGTCTCCTATTCCTTGTTCTCCCTCTCTGTTGTTGATCCATCTGGGATCTCCCGCTCCCCCAAGCTCTCTTTCCCTCGACCCTCGCCCTTCATTTCTCCCACTTATGACTAGGCTGTTCATGAAGATCTCATCAATTTCTCCGTCATTGGGTGATCCCCGTGTCTTTCTTGGGGACCTGTTTTCCAGGTAGCCTCCCTGGTGATGTGAGTAGCAAATCCACAAGGATACCCCCACAGTGGACTGCTGGCAATGGTTGAGAGACAGCCCGAACTGACCTACTCTGGGGAGGGGATGGCCAGACACCCTAATTGTCATGCTAGAAACCCCATCCAATGACTGAGGGATCTGGAAGCAGAGATCCACAGCTAGGCCCCGGGCAGAACTCCGGGAGTCCAATTGGTGAGAAAGAGGAGGGTCTATATGAGTGAGAATTGTTGAGACCAGGGTTGGATAAAGCACAGGGACAAAGCACAGCCAAATGAATGGAAACACATGAACTATGAACCAATGGCTGAGGGGCCCCCAACTGGATCAGGCCCTCTGAATGGGTGAGACAGTTGATTGGCTTGATCTGTTTGGGAGGCATCCAGACAGTGGGACTGGGTCCTGTGCTCATAGCATGAGTTGGCTGTTTGAAACCTGGGGCTTATGCAGGGTCCCTTGGATCGGCCTGGGAGGAGGGGACTGCCTTGACTGAGTCTACCAGGTTGATCTCAGTCCTAGGGGGAGGCTTAGTCCTGGAGGGAGTGGGAATGGGGGGTGGGCTGGGGGGAGGGGAGGGGGCGGGAGGGGGGAAAACAAGGGAATCCGTGGCTTATATGTAGAACTGAATGGTATTGTAAAAAGTATGTGAACCAAGTTGACAATTCAAAATATTCTTGTAACTATTATAGAAAACATAAGCCACTGCAAAAATAATGTCAAACTCAAAATGGCAATTAATTTTAAATGAAGTGGTATTAAAACAATAAAGACTGTCTGTATTTAATGAAAAAAAATAAATAGCTATATATGGGTATAGCTAGCCTGTTCCAAATAAAATACGTAATCATGAAACAGACTTGGTGTTCTGGTAGAGGACATTTTAGACATCATTATATATCATGCCATGGACTGGTGAATATTCATTGCTCTTAGTCAGGCTTAATTTGGACAGAGAATTTAATCCAGAATAGAGGGAGATGAAATGTGCAGTTTGGTTAGGAAGGGAGCATGAGCAAATTTAAAGCTGCATGGAGAGGGGGTGACCAAATCGTCGGAAACCAAGTGATGGCAATGGTTAGGAAGATCAGTGCATTTAAAGAGAGAAGGCCTGCTCTGAACTGGGGCAATAGAAAGATGCCTTGATGATAAATTCATATCAACTGCGAGTCCAGGCCATACCACTACAAAACCACTTGTAAAAATTTCCTGGAAAGGAGTGTGCCTGGAAAGCTAATGAGGCCTTTGTGCACTGCTAGAAAACATACAGCATCGAAATCTTTCCTTTAGTTCATTCACACATGTCCTTAGAGGAAGCTACAGTTGAGAGTAAAGGGAAGGAAACTGCATTTCAAAGTGAATCTAGAAGCTGACATCGTCAACAAGGTGAAGTTTTATACACATATATAATCCAAGAGTTGTGGAGTCATGAAGGCTTGTACCAAGCACTAGAGAAAGATATTAAAGCTAGTGTGGACCTCTGCACAGAGCTCCCAGATTTCCTGCGCATGGAACTATAAGGGTATAAGTTTCAAGGGAGGCTCTAGTGTCTTGATATAAACTTAGCATCAAATCACCTTTCTATTGCCTGAGTTCAGAGCATGCATTCTCTCTTCAAATGCACTGATCTTCCTAACAATTGCCTTCACTTTGTTTCCAACTATTTGGTCATCTACCACCACCCCCTTGCAGTTCCAAGAACATCGCTTTTGACCATCCTAGACATGACTTCTGAGCAAAGTTTCATGCACTGAGTAGGAAAATCAAGGGAGAACCTCATATGCTCCAGAAGCAGATCTTGAGAAATACACGTACCCAAGTCCATTGTGGCACAGATGTTGCCAACATGAGCCATAGGTTCCACATGTGCAACTGCAGGACTTGGTGCATGGAGTCTCCTTTAATCCTGCCACTCTTTAATCTATTTTATAATGAAAACATTTATTCTTTGCGCTTGTGTATTTGAAGTGTTGAAACTTCTTTTCCCTAGTGGCAGGCATTGGGTTGAGGGGCAATGGAGTCTCCATAGCTGAGAATTTGCCAGGAGTCTCAGAATAGACTTTGGACTACTTAGCTAGTTGGTACATTATGACCATGAAGGCATTTGCAGCTTGACTGAATGCATGTTGCATTAATATAATAGTAATGAAAATAAGAGGATTTGTGAAAAGAATATTGTTGTCTAATATGAAATGTTGCTCTCAGTTATTTGTGTGTAAACATTTGTTTTCCAGGTCATGACACTCTATTTTTGTTTTTTATTTATTCTTCTCTCATGCAATACATCCACCACTGTTCCCCTCCCTCCATTCCCCCCATTCCTACCCCACCTTCCTTCTCCCCCAACATCCACTACTCCTCCTTTTCCCTTCTGAAAGGGCCAGGCCTCCCAGAAACATCAGCTGAACATACCATACCAAGTTGAATATGACTAGGCACAAACCTTCGTACCCAAACTGGAATTTGAAATCCAGTAGTATGAAAAGGGTCCCATGAACAGGTGGAGGAGTCAGACACCACCCACTCCCACTGGTAAGAGTCCCACAAGAACCCCAAGCTACACAACCAAAATATATACATAGAGGACCTGGCTCAGACCATGCAGGCTCTGTGATTGTTGCTTGAGTCTCTCTGAGCCCCTATGAGCTCTGCTTAGTTGATTCTGTGGATCATGTTCTCCTGGTGTTCTCAAACACTCTGGTTCCTAAAATAATGCCTCCTCCTCTTCCACAGGATTCCCCAAGCTCTAACTATGGGTCTCTGTATTTGCTTCTATCATTTACTGAATGAGGCCTCTCTGATGATGATTAGGGTAGGCACCATGGTGGGAATGGGACACAAACTCTGTCACAAAACCTTCAAGCTACAATTTGTCCTGCCTACAATATGTCCCGGGCAATGATTTTGCAGAATTTGTGAGAGTTGCCAAGCAATGACTGGTCTAACTTGAGGCTCAAGCCATGAGAGGGAGACCATGCCTGACACTTCAAAGATGGCCAGTAACTGGAAGCTAGAACCTGGATAGCCAAGAGACCGAGGGTAGAACCAAATATGACTGTCCAATAAAAAGCTAATAAAATGATACCCAGTGATACTTTCCTATACTCACGAAAGTCTTAAGAGCTAACAGACACCAGAAGAGGAGGAATCATCATAGAGGAAGTGTGTTGTGGGACAGAACACATGCAACCATAGGCTATCTCTGCTTCAAGTTGAATATCTCCCTTGGATTCCTACTTGGACATTGAGATGGTCACAGTATTATGCTCTTACTGCCACAAAGACAACAACACCGTGGTTTCCTACTTTAAAACTCTGACCCAAAATAAGTCTTTTCCTCAACAATGACTTCTTTCAGGTGGCTGGGTCATAGGGATAACAACAACAAAACAACAATAACAACAACAGCAAAATAACTGTTACCATGATACTGTTACTAGGGAGGCTATGTATGGCTTATTGTACTCAAAATATAGTGTCATTTAAGATCATCTATGCTGCCACAATTATCAGTTCCTATTTGTTTCATGGCAAAATACATTGTAAACACATGCTACAGGCCCTTTATCTATGTGCCTGATGGTAGAAACTTTAGTTGTCTCTGTGACTAGGGTATTCAGATCAACTTGGAGTGCAATTGTCTTTTTTACTTACAGATACCACCCTTCCTGGAGAGAAACAAGTGCTAGTGTAGTTGCTATGAAGAATGGATAATCACATGCAGAAGAGCAAACTGTACTTAGCTCATCTCTCATCAGAATCAAAGCAGTACACAAAATGGATTAAATACTAATAAAAATAAATAAGACAGGAAAGAGTGAAATTATCAGAAGAAAATGTAGGGTCAATATTTAAATTTTAAATAACATAGAAAGCCCTCTTTTTAGATAGGATTCCAAATAAGAAGGAAGCAAAAGCAAAAGTCAGGAATGTGTTATGGTGAAGTTAAAAGCCCCTGCATAGTAAAGGATTTAACCAACTTAAGACAAATTTAGACTAGTAAAAAACACTTGTATGATATTTACTGAAAAATGAACTAAGCACCATAATTATAAGACATGCAAAGAATTCTGAGGCAAATAATCTTAACACCTCTATTTGGAAATGAATAACAGATATTAATAGATATTTCTCAGAGAAATCATTGAAGAATCTAATATTATTGTGAAATCCTGATCAATATCAATATCACTAACCACTAGGGAAATCAAAGCCACAGATAAATATTATCTTTTCTCCCAGAATGTGACACACAATTGTAAAAGACATACTACAAATTCTGATGTACTGTTTTTCATTTCTCTTTATAAATAGCCTTATAAAGCTATTGGCTTTTACAGCTATGATTTAATTTTTCCCGTTCATGTTTCTTCCTATATTTCAGGATTATTTTTACTTTGGTGGGAGGGGAAACCTAAGCTATTATCCTAAACCAAAAACTGAATTTCTAGTTTCCTGCTCTATTGTGTGACTTTCTATTCATATTTACTCTCCTTTCCCTTTAATTTTTCTCTGTTGCCCTAACTTCCCACTTAACACAATCTTTCATTTATTGAACTATCTCTCTACTTGGAAGTTACACTGACTGAATTGATCATCAGTAATTCTCATTGCTTCATTCTTCCTAAGTATTCCTCAAAATCCAACTAAAATTAAAAGAACTATCAAAAATGTTTTGCTTTAAAAATTTAACCATTCATGTATCAGCCTGTCTTCTAAGTCATGCTGTTTCTTTTGTAGTACAAAATATTCCAGCTCCTAATAATTGAAATTATTGCTTTTATCTTCTATACCAAACACGATATGAATAAACCAACTAAATAAATGGGTTTCTCATTGCTTACTCAAGAGGCAAAGTGATTATGATACCTTGTCCTATTATGATACAATGTGTAAACACTGTACTATGCAACCCTATTATCAAAGCAATTTGGTTAGGGGGTCAAGTGAAAATGAATCAGACTTATTAGGTCACCAAAAATAACAAAGCAATTAAAAAATAGAAGATATAGCAATTGAAACTAGGAAGAGCAAGTGGAAGTAGAATTGGAAGTGAGAAAAGAGCATAAAGGGGAATAAATATGATCAGAAGACATCATATACCTGAGTAAAAATGGCATACTCAAAACAATCATCTTTAATTATTACAGGCTAATTAAATGTAAGTTAACTAAAACAAAAAAGGAAATCAACACTCATCCTTGAAATAGCTATACAGACCTATCCTTTCCTATCAAGATATGAGCAGTTTCATGTGGATTTTGAAAGAAATAATCAGAACTGACACATGGAATTTATTGATACTTTCAGGCTTCATCTCAAGAGAAAATGTGCCATGTTTTAAAATAAACATTGTGAATATGTATACATAAACTGTGGAGAAAAAGTTAATACTACAGGCCTGGATGTATCAGAAGTACCAAGTGTAAAGTTGACATCTGGCAAGAATCCTACAACCTCTATCATGGTATCTCTTTCATTGCTCTCCCCATGGGAGGCCTTACCTTCTTTTAGGAGGGAATAGGGAGTGTGTTGGGAGGGGGAGGCTGTAGGGACAGGAGGAGGGAAGAGGGGGATCTTCGATTGGTACGTAAAATGAATAAAAATTTTCCTAATAAAACAAAGAAGCAAACAAAAAGAATCCTACAAACAAAAGGCCCTTAAATATCCACTTTTCTTTTTGAAGTCTAAATTTCAATAGCTTTGGTGGATTGTTGCATGATCAAGTTGTAATAAACTCTCTTCCTTTGATGTTTTAACTAGATTTCCTGGGTAAAGTCAAGGCACATATGTCACTATATTGTACAGCTAGAGAAAGGGATGCATTCTAGACTCATAAAACGCCATCTCTGTGTACCTGTAGTGGTGATGTTGGAGAAAGTTTGAAGTTTATGCCTAGGTATCTCTAGTCTCAGAATAAGTTTATTTTTTATTTCCACTTGTAAATTAGTGCTATGATCTCTATTGCCATAGAACAATGAACATATCAAAGTCTATCACCCAAAGACTACATATTGTGACACACACATAAACACACACACACACACATACACACACACACACACACACACACACACACACACACACTTTCAATAACTCCAAGAGCAAATAACTATTCTATGTCCTCTTCTATCCTCTATTATTTTATTGTCTTCCATTCAATCCATTCCATTGTGTTATAAAATATTCTATCCTAATTAATTCAATTAAATTCACTCCACCTCATTACACTTAAATTAAAACACATTTGTATCAAACTATGAAATTATATGAACTCACTAATATGATAAGGTTTCTGGGTAAGTACTGAACTATCATTCTAACCTCTTGATTGTATTTGGCTTAGTATCACCAGCATTTAAATACTATTCTGTACTGTCATTGGAAAAATATTTGTCTTAATTTGGGTTTTTATTGCTCTGAAGAGACACCATGACCATGGCAACTCTCATAAAGAAAACATTTATTTGAAAGGGATCCCTTTCAGCCAATCCCTGGCCCCCTTTTGGCTTATACCCATATCATAATGGGAAAAATACATTCAGTACAACTTTAAACGTCTCCATAATCTATAAAAGTCTCAAATTTGTTTCAAAGCCCAAAGTGTCTTTTGAGACACATGACAATCTCTTAACTTTTATCCCCTGTAAAATCAAAATCAAAAAACCAGATCATATTCTTCCAACATATAATGGAAGAGGATATACATTACCATTTCAAAATGCAGGGAAGGGAGCATAGCATGGAAAAACTGGACAAAAGCAAGTCTGAAAACCAGCCGGGCAAACTCCAAACTCTGTATCTCCATGCCTGATGACAACGCATTCTTCAGATCTCCAACTCTGTTCAGCTTTGTTTACTGCAACACACTTCTTTCTCTTTGGCTGGTTTCCACTCCCTGTTAGTAGCTCTCCTCAACAGGTATCTCACAGCTCTGTCATTTCTATCATTTGGAGTTCTCCAAGGCAATCCTGGCTTCAACTTCACAGCTTCAACAATGGCCTCTCTACTACACCTCCAATCAGGGACACCCTGACACATGCCTGGCCTCAGTAAATTGGTTTAGGCATGGAGGCAAATTCCATAATGCATTTCTTCTATCTTTACCTCTAAAGCAAGAACCACATGGCCAAAGCTGCCAAGTTCTGCTGCTTACAGGGGTTGGATTATGGTCCCCTCATTCAATTTCAACTTCACCAGCTTTCTGTCCTTCATTGCCTAAGCTTAGCTGTCTTGAAACTTTTTGCTATGGCTGCTCGCTTCCCTCAGCAGGCAACAAGATAGAAAGACATAAGCCAAAAATATTTTTGTAACTAAATATGTAAATGATATATTGATGTTTTTGCTCTATTGCCTTTGTTAAAAATGAATAAGATTCTTCCATGTTAAGGGACAGTATTACGTGAGGCCATAAGTAATAGCAAGTACTTGTTGTTGGGATCCAACTTAGAATCGTCCATAATGAGGGAGAATTAAAACAACCAAAAAGTTAATGAAGTGTTTCAAAGATCAATTATTAGACTATCCTAATTTCTCTGTAATTTTCTATTTTTTAAAGAGGTTATATGAATGACGACCTGAGCTAACTATTACTTATTATTATCATCATCATCATCATCATCATCATCACAGGTGATTGACACCATTTTATTCTTTTTTTTTGTCCTCACTCTTATTTATTCTTCTCTCATATATTACATCCTGACCAGTTTCCCCTCTCTCCACTTCTCCCAGTTCCTCTTCCCCACCTCTTCTCTCACCCAGATCCATTCCTCCTCCATTTCCCTTCAGAAAAGGGCATGACTCCCAAGGATATCAATCAATCATGACATATCAAGTTGCAATTATACTAGGCATATCCCCTCATATTAAGGTTTGGTGAGGCAATTAAGTAGGAGGAAAAGGGTCCCAAAAGCAGGCAAAATAGTCAGACAGTCCTTGCTTCCACTGTTAGGAGTCCCCCAAGAACACCAAGCTACACAACCGTACAATACATGCAGACGATCTAGGTCAGAACTATACAGATTTCCTGACAGTTGGTTAAGTCTCTTTGAACCATTGTGAGCTGTGCTTAGTTGATTATAGGAGATTTCTTAGTGGTCTTTGAGCTTTCTGTCTCCTACAATGGTTAGTAATCTCAAGTTGTTTTCATACTCAGTTTCAGTGTGATGATAACCTTGAACTTTTAAACCTTCTGTTTCTACCTTAGGGATACAATTTATTAAATTAAGGGTTATGCAAATTTAAAAATACAATATGAAAGAGATTTAGACTATGTCTGCCATTGATATGTCTGTAAGTGGGATATATTATCTGATAAATCAATGATAGCTTATTTGAAAATTGGTCATAAGTCAGACTATATTTCATAATTTTAGACTCTGGCTTTAAGATTTCAAGTACAATGAAGACAAAATACAATTAAAACATTACAGAATAAAATGTTTAATGGAAAAAGCAAGGAAGAAATAAAAGGAAAATTGTCTAATGTTATGGAACTTTAGTGTTCATTGGTTATTACATGTAAAGAGACAGGACAGAGTTTTCTACTGGTTGAAAAACACTAATACACAGTTAAGCACAGAGTGACAACATATTACAACTTCACAATTAAAGTAATAATAGGGAATGAAACCTTTCAAAATATCATATGCTGTATTTGAAAATATCCCAGAAACATACAATGTGTTAACACAAGTTAATCATATCCAGGGCTTTAAAATGTAGGAGCTAAGTGTAATAAAACTTATTATCAGCATACAAATGCTAATACAAATTTTTCTTTTTAGTTAAAAGAGACAAATTTACAGTTATTTCACTAAACTCTGCAGGGTTCTGGAACAAAAGAACTTATTGAATTTAATATATTTCTCATAAAAGTGTCTCAGAAGTATTCATTTCATGCTTGACACAACTTTTCATGGGCACTGTGATTTTATATCTATGATTTACAATAGGCTGGTTTTGTTGGATGATAAACTCTCAAATTGCAGAGATTTTAATATTGAAAGATTTCTGTTTTAAATATAGCAAAGTTTTCTGGCTTCAACATAAAGAAAAATGAACCCTGAAGTGAGTTCATTTTACCAGTAACATTGTAGCAATAATAGTTCTATACTTATTTGGAAGAATAAAACATAAAATGCAAACTATTAGTTTTCTCTATTTTGGGGGGAGGGGTTGTCTTCCTTATGTGAAATGAAACACGTCAACAACAAAAATAATAAAAAAAATGGTATTCTTACACTTCCTTGTTAAATTGAAAAACAAAAATAAAATGTTGGTAGGGGAAACAGCTGTTCCTAAATTTTAACATGCACACCATACACAGGCAACAGTATTTTAAAGTCAGATGCTGTTCTAAACAAAGGTATATTTTTAATGGGACTGATGATGTAATTGTTATATAACCATTGATCATTTTGTTGCAGAGAATAAATGCAACATATTTTGTAGGAAGTGATATTTAGGAGATGTTAGACTTTTTAATGAAAAGAGAAGAGACATGAATAACCACCAATGAAATCTGTTCAAGGAGGCTGGGTGATGCTAGTTGACATAAAGGATAATAACATTGGATTAAAGTTTAATTATATGTTCTTAATATCTGAAACGACACTGATACCTACTAAGAGCTTTGCTGATTCTCTTCATGCACTGTATTTGCCAGTTTATAAATAGATGAGTCTAAAGTCTTCTACTTATAAAAATCCAGCCCTTACACTTAGCAATGATAATCAACATGAAGGAAGTGAATTCCATCTTGCCTGGACTTTTTCAATGTTATAATCTCTGTTTCCTAGTACTAAGTAAGACTCTATGGATAATAAATGCATTACAAGGAATTTAGGCTTTAAAATGTCTATGATAAAAGCTGTCATTGACCTTAAGAAAATTCAGGTTTTTTTTTTCCTGCATTGGAAATAACAGTGATAACATTGTATTCCTCTTATGCTTGACAAAATATCAAACATCTGAAAGAATGTATTGTGAGAAAATGTTGAAGAGGTGCTTATTCATGACTGATCTAGACTGTCTATGACTTCCTTCACCCCATAATCGTGTCTTACAACATTAGATGGACTTTGGTAGTAGGAAGATTGCAAAAGACAAAGAAATTTATGTAAGTACAGATTCTCTTACAGTTTAAGGATATGTTATAATTGATTGTGCAGGCAATTCAGGGATCATATTCCCCTGTCAGGAGTAAAGGACTATATACTGACCAAGAACTTATTCACAGATATTGTGAAAAAATGTAAAAAACACATAATCTTAACAATGATAATCATAATAATAATAATTTTATAACAACTGTGATGAACTAAATATAAAGGACCTCGTGGGTGACACTAATTCTCAAGGACTTCCTAGGCTTCATCTCACACTTATGGAAGAGAGAGACACTATCATAGCCAATATAGCTTTAATAGTGGGATGGTGTCTATATATCCAAATGGCTCAAAGAACAAAAAGAATAGTAACTCCCCTAGATGTAAGTAAATCATGTGACTACAACAGTGTCCTTAAGCCTTGTTTTCTGTAAACAACAATTCCATCTGACTCTTCCTCATCTTATAGTGTTGAAAACAAACTTGGGCTGGGTGGTGGTGGCACACACCTTTAATCCCAGCACTTGGGAGGCAGAGCCAGGCGGATCTCTGTGAGTTCGAGGCCAGCCTGGTCTACAGAGCGAGATCCAGGACAGGCACCAAAACAACACAGAGAAACCCTGTCTTGAACCCCCCCCCCACCCCGCCCCCCCCCAAAAAAAAAAAATTACAAAAAAGAAAAAGGAAAAACAAACTTGGATCATATGAAAATTGATTGTAAGCTTGTCCTGGAGGAAAACATCCTTCATTCTGGTCTAGGTTTTCACAAGTGTGAAATGGAATAATCATAACAAGCACAGTTTGGAGTGTAAACATAAGATGTGGACTGCCAAAGAGTTGCAAAGCTAACCAAAGTGTTGTCTGAGTCATCAGCCAGGATAGAACTCTTTAGAATACAGAATGTAGAATGCATTTCACCAGTACTTTGTCTTGCTATTTCATTCACATAAAAACACGTTCACAATCAAGACTCACAATCAATTCTACTTAATTGGGTTTCAGAAAATTGATGATATTTCTTTATTTTCAATTATAATCAATGCTGTTTTCCATATAAATAGTTCCCTAAGAATAAATATGAACCCGGGATGTATTGGTTTTTAAGTCTTTAAAAATTCACACAGGCATAAAATATATCAAATCTAGCTCTCACTATCTCCCTTCAAAATTCCTGGGGACATCTCGACCTACCACACAACACTTCATCTCCCAATTTTATGTCCTCTGTCCTGCTCTGAGTCCAGTTAATTCATCTTATGCACAGGTGACTTTTGAGTCATCTATTCGGGTATGAGCAACCATCCTTGGCAAAGATGATACTTCCTCAGAAAACATCGGCTGTCACTAGTTCCTTGACTTGGGAACTACTGACAGCTGAAAATTTTATTTGGCTTCTTTCATGCAGGTCTTTTGGAGGTAACCACAATTGCTGTGCATGCATATGTGTGACAACCATGTTACGTCTGGAGGTTAGCACTTCAGAGCATTTCCCCTCATCCTCCAGCTCAAAGGTAGTGTACTAGAGCAAAGACACATTGGACCATCTTCTGATTAAAGTCCAGATTTGCTACGGACTATGTTCATTTGGGAAAATTGTTTTAATGAAGCAAAAGAGCAGTTATTATGTTTATCTTCCATCACAGGCATAATTAATTGCTGAGTTTTTAAAGCTAATATGGTAAAGTTGTTTGCATTTTAACAGAAGTGGAATTTAATTGTGCTAGTCAAATACAGTTTCTGATGTGCCATGTATGTAATCAGGAACTGGAAAATGGATAATCAGCATAATTTTGCCAGAGAAGTCTCTTAGGTGACACTTAGGTGACACTCTGAGGACTACT
>CABHPP010098877.1:0-10040 GCA_902168425.1 Peromyscus attwateri | reverse complement strand
AACACGATCTTTAAAAGGTCTTTTAATAAAAAACCCGGAGTCAGATATTGGGATAAATGCTATAAAATCAGAAAGACAAAGGTTCAAGCCACGGTCGCGTCTTAGCTCTAAGACTACTCAGCCTGAAAAGGCTTCAGTTCCTGATTCCTCATGCCTTACATATCTTTCTCAGCCCAGCCATCATTTCCTTCCTAGTGCTGGGATTAATGGTGTGTGTGTGTGTGTTTCCCAAATACTGGGGTTAAAGACTTAAGATCTCAAGTGCTGGGATTAAAGGCATGTGATTCCCAAGTACTGGGATTAAAGGTGTGTGCCACTGCTGCTTGGCATCTATGTTTAATCTAGTAGCTTCATGATCTCTCTAGTCTCAGGTTCTTGGACACTTAACAGTATCAGGTATCTTCCCTGGACATTGCAGCAAGAGAGTTTCCCCCACAACCCCCATGGGAGTGCTGGCCCAGATGGCATGGGCCTAGGAGAACTGACTCTGCCCCTCTACTGAGGGCGTGGTTTGAAATGGCCCAGACCTATCAGCTAAGCTACCACCCAGACCCATATCCTGGGCCTTGGGTTGGTGCACCCTAACAGCTGCCCCATCTGTGACCTGCTGGAGTACTCAAAGGGTCTGGTCCTGCAGAACAGTAACAACAGGTTCTCCATGACTCTGGGCAACAACAGGATATCTGAGAGGAGTTATGATGAGGGCACAGTGATGGTGGTGTGCCAGAAACTAGAAGCCTTGAGTTAGACCAATGACCCACTGCTATGAACATTTTTGGGGTGGGGCTGATTGGAAAAAGGGTATACCGTGTGACACACCACAACTCCCAATGCCACTAGGATAAATGAAGAGTTGTTAGAAAGATATAGGAACAAGGTGGGTTTTTTACTTGTTGTTTGGTTTTCTTTTGTTTTTGATTAATTTTGGGGGCATACTGCAGGGTTGAGGGGCAGATATGGAGGGGCTTGGAGGTGAGTGAGATTGAGGTTCATGATGTGAAATTTCCAAATGATCAATAAAGAACTATGTTAAAATAAAAAAATAAAATAAAAAAAGCCACTAGTGGCTTGTTCTGTTTTCTGATCTTCAGGCAAATTTTATTAGAGTACACAGTATATCTCCACACAGACTTGTTTATGGAGAACTGAAAAGTAAGGATCATTTTGTGCTGTCAGTTAAAAGCATCCTTTCTGAACGGCAATGCTAGGTGCAGCCTGATCTCCTCAGTCTCCCTGACCATCCTGTGTTGACTATATCCCGTACTGTTAAAAGAATTTCAGAAATGATTCATTCTTTTTCGTTTTTGTTTTTGGAGACAGGGTTTCTCTGTATAGCCCTGGCTGTCCTGGAACTCACTTTGTAGACCAGGATGGCCTCGAACTCACAGAGATCCACCTGGCTCTGCCTCTGGAGTGCTGATTAAAGGCGTGCACCACCACTGTCCGGCTATTAATATTTTCTAAGTATGTATAGGCGTCTCTGCACACGGGTTTGTGCACATGAGTCCAAGTGTTCAAGGAGGTCAGAGGTTATGATCCACCATGTGGGTGCTGAGAATGGAACCCAGGTACTCTGGAAGAGCAACAAATGTTCTTAACCACTGAAACATCTCTCCAGCCCCATGACTCATTATTATTATTATTATTACTATTATTTTATTATTATTATTTTTTTCTGAGACAGGGTTTCTCTGTGTAACAGCCCAGACTGTAGTAGATTTGCTTTGTAGACCAAGCTGGCCTCTTGAACTCATAGAGCTCTACCTGTCTCTGCTCCCAGAGTAGTGGAATTAAAGACGTACACCACCACTGCCCCACTGCCTGGCATGACTCATTATTAGTGAGGTGCGTGACTTCATTCTTGACTATAAACGAAAACTAAGGATGGAAAGTGAAATTGTCAATCTATTTAGGTGTGTCTTGAAAAGTAGAGTCCAGGCTGTCATTTTTATTTGCTCAGATAGAGACTTCATAATAGAAAAAATAAAAAAAAGAATCTACATTGGAAAATACAAATTTGCAAGGTTAATAGAAAACATTTCTCTAAGTCAAGTGTGGTGGCACACACCTGTAATTCCAACTCTCAAAAGATTGAGCCAGGGGCTGGAGAGATGGCTCAGAGGTTAAGAGCACCGACTGCTCTTCCAGAGGTCCTGAGTTCAATTCCCAGCAACCACATGGTGACTCACAACCATCTGTAATGAGATGTGATGCCCTCTTCTGTATACATAATAAATAAATTAAAAAAAAGAATGAATTTAAAAAAAAAAAGATTGAGCCAGTCTGGGCTACATAGTGAGGACTGAAACTGAGACCCTGTCTCAAAAAGTGTGTGTGTTGGGCTTGAGAGATGGCTCAGAGGTTAAGAGCACTGGTTGCTCTTCCAGAGGTCCTGAGTTCAATTCCCAACAACCACATAGTGGCTCACAACCATCTATAATGAGGTCTGGTGCCTTCTTCTGGCATGCAGAATACATCTGTATACATAATAAATCTTTTTTTTTAAATGTGTGTGTTAGAGGTTCTCCCAAATATATGGTGCAAAGCTTTAAAGAAAGAAAGAAACCCTAACAGCCCTCTAAACAAGAATCTGGGACTCATAGACTAACTAACAATAAAACTCTGGAAAACCTAAGTCTGAGAGATAATGACAGGCTTCGCAGCAAACGGCCTGAAGTAAAACTACATTCTAACTAGCATCTTACTAGACTGGGAAGAGAGCTACAGTAAAATAACAAGTTTCCAGTTTTTCAAAAACTCTTATATTTAGTGCTTTCATTTTAAACCCCATCTATTCTTCCCAGGGGAGGTTGCACCATAACCGTAGCTTTTCTTTTGCTTTTGTAGTTGTGGTGTTTCATAAGGCCTGATGCTTTAACTATTCTCAGATATATAGTTATTTTTTAAGTCAATGTTTCGAAATTCATACTACACAACAGGAGTGTATATTTTTGGGAAATAGTGCTTTAAAAGTATCCTTACACGCCGGGCGGCGGTGGTGCACGCCTTTAATCCAGCACTCGGGAGGCAGAGGCAGGCAGATCTCTGTGAGTTCGAGGCCAGCCTGGTCTACAGAGTGAGATCCAGGAAAGGAACCAAAGCTACACAGAGAAACCCTGTCTCGAAAAAAACAAACAAAACAAACAAACAAACAAACAAAAGTGTCCTTACTGTCTGCGTCGTTTGCACACTTAATAGTATGTTTGCATAATCCCACGTAGCCCTCCTTAACATTCTGGAAATTGGTCCACATACTTCATAATCGCAATGCCCTCGTGATTTCTTTTCTTTCCAGCTTGTTCCGTTAATCTCTTTCATGAAGTTTGGGGGGGGGGTCCCCAGTGGGCACCTAAATACTGAATGACTTCCTCTGTATAGCTAGAGGACATGGCACAGTTTCAGAGCTCAGGTTTAGGAGTCCAAAGAACTGTGTGGTGATCCCTGTTTGCCAGCTCCCGACATGATGGACGGAAGCTTGGTTCTTAGGCTCCTGTCACCTCTATTGTTAAAAATGGATAAACAGGCCAGAGGTGATGGCACATGCCTTTAATCCCAGCATTCGGGAGGCAGAGGCAGGTGGATCTCTGAGTTCAAGGCCAGCCTGGTCTACAGAGCGAGATCCAGGACAGGCAGGGCTACACAGAGAAATAATGTCTGGGCGAAAAAAATGGATAAACAGTACAGAAGATGTGAGCATTGAGAACATTGAAGTGTGGCATTTATGTCCAGTCAGAACCTCCTGGGAAGTTGCCCTTACCATTCATTCCCTCAGCTTCCTTCTGCCCCCACTCCCCCCAACTTTGTTGTTACTGGTTTGATATAGAAAGGGCTCATTATTTAGGCTGTGCTGGGTCTTGAGGTCCTACCCCCTGCTGCCTCTCCCTCTGGTGTTCTCAAGGTTCAGCATTCTTTGCAGGTACAGTACTCTCAAGGTAGGCAAGCCCCTGCCACAGAGGTAAATTGAAGCGATTTCTCCCCAACAAGTCAAAGCCTGCCTGTATGCAAAAGCTATCAAATCCTGGCTAAGAAAGGTCTTCAGTCCCTATTTCCTCGAAAACTATATTAATATAACTGTTGGGAACCTAGTTCTAATTCCTAACCTGGATTAGAAATAAAGGTTTGTCTTTGTGTCAAAGCCAATTTTCTGACTAAAAGTTTGTTTTAATAGGGTTTCTTTGTGTAGACCAGGCTGTCCTGGAACTTGCCCTGTTGAGCAGGCTGGCCTCGAACTCAGAGGTCCACTTGCCTCTGCTTCCTGCAAGGCTGCCACCTGCCCAGATTCACCTGCAAGTGCTGGGATTAAAGGCATGTGCCACCACCTGGGGTGGAAGGGAAGCTCTTTAAGACTCAAAAAGTAAACAACTCTGAAGCTTCAGAAGTCCCCAAAACTGACCAGATGTCCTAGTCCTCTTCCCCACCAAGCTTACATAAGCAGTAGACTACTGAGAGACACTTAGGCAAGTGTAACTGGCTGGAAGAGAAACTCTTTGGTTTGTTGAACTGCTGCAGTGATTTCCAGGGTCCCAGCTTTTGTAAGGGATCAACTGTGGTGGTGTGGGCTTTTGGTTACGTTATCTTTTAGTCATTTCTGCTCCCGTAAGTAACCCCGATAAAAGCCGGGCAGTGGAGGCAAAGGCTTTAATCTGGTCTACAGAGTGAGTTCCAGGACAGCTAGGGATACACAGAGGAAACCCTGTATTGAGAAAAAAGAATGAAATGGCTGGCATATACATGTAGTAAGGATAAGGTGAGACTTTTTGCCTGCCTGCCATGCGGGACAGGATCTTCCTTATTTCTTCCCATGATGCTCTAGAAAAGCACACAAAGTGGGTGTGTCAAGAACACAAAGTGAATTTTAATGAAGCCAGAGTGCTTTTAAAAACTGTTCATTAGTGCACATGTGGCAAAATGCCCTGGTGCTTTGAGTGGGAACAACCTATGTATGAATTGTCAGCCAGATGACACAGCTAAGATACAACCACAGTTCCTTTTGTGTGTGCACCAGTCTCCCGTGGTTTTGGATTTGCTAGGTAGCCAAAGATACTAACTGGCATTACAGGTGACACCAGATCCCACCAGTGACTTCATATCCAACTCCTTGCTACTAGAAATCAACCATTCCGGCCCTGTTCCCAACTACTTTTTAAAAAAATTTTTTATTTTATGCACATTGGTGTTTTGCCTGCGTGTATGAGGGTGTCAGATCTTGGAATTACAGTTGTCAGCTGCCATTCGGGTGCTGGGAATTGAACCCAGATCCTCTGAAAGGGCAGTTAGTACTCTTAAAACGCTGAACCATCCCTCTGCTCCCTTCTCTCAACCAATGGCTTCCCAGTCTATAGCCTTGCCTAATGGTTATTTTTCTCCTAATGTCTGTTTCCCTTTCCTGGTGGAATGGCAAAATTATTTGTCTTGTTTCTTCATTTTGGCAGGTACCTGAGAGGATTAGTGAGACAGCAAGACGAAATGGCTGATCTGACAAAACCTGTTCTCAGCCTTGTTACTAATTCTTGTAGACCTCTTAGCACAGGACTTGAGATTCAAAGTTACATATTTTAACTTTGAATCATACCTAACAGACCCATGAAACCAAAATGCCTCTGATCTACAAACCCCTTGCCCAACAGATAAGTTCCTGAAATGCTGGAAGCTATTGCTTATGGCAGCTAACAAACCACGTTTTCATTACCCTAATCATATTTGATCCATCTGCACTACTGTGCTCTATCCCATGTGGGCCGGAAATTCACAGGCTGGAGGTATGTCAGCAGGATTGTTTGCTTGCCCGATTGGACCAAATGGGAAATGTAATGAATTATGGGTTTTCCTTACGGTGCTACAAACTGATCCTGGGTGTTATCCTAGGAACCTGGGTATGGGATGTGGCCAGAGCTCAGACTCCTGGCCAGTATTTAAAGCTTGCTTCAAAGTTGGCTTTAAACCGTGGTAGTGGTTGTTTTCTCGTATTAACAGACCCACCTGTGGTGTTTTTTGTTGTGCACTCTCTACGTACATTTATAGACCTTCATGAAAAATAGAACACGGCCCTTCTTTCATTTGGCAGCCAATATTTTGGATTATCCCATGTGAGGACATCATAAAACCAAGGGATTAATGCCCCCTTTTAAGCAAATGGTGTTGGAAGGCAAGCCTTCCATAGGCTACAGTGAGGCCAGAGTAGCCAGGGGATTATCAAACAGCACCTGAGGGGCTGGAGAGATGGCTCAGAGGTTAAGAGCACTGACTATTCTTCCAGAGGTCCTAAGTTCAATTCCCAGCAACCACATGGTGGCTCACAACCATCTATAATGGGATCTGGCGCCCTCTTCTGGCCTGAAAGGATACATGCAGACAGAACACTGTATACATAATAAATCTTTAAAAACAAAAAACAGCACCTGAGGTTTCCTGAGACTTGAGCAATTCCTGGGAGAGCCATGAAGACAGTCCTTGCAGTAGCCATACTGATTGTTCAAGTTTGTTTATTGTCTGGGACCCTATCACCCACTTAGCTATGTGCCTGGGCCCCCAAGTCAACCCCCAGCCAGCTATGTGTGAGGCTAGCCAGCCTACATGGCAGCAAGGACAGAGCCTAGGACTTGTCCAGGCTTGCTCAAATATGACTGTAAACCCCAACCAGAAAATTCAAAGGTTGCTTACCCCCACCCAATCACAGGACAGAAACTTGTGGTACCCTGCTTGCTGTTTTTCCCTTTAAAAACCCCTCACTCAGAGGTCAAGGCTGTTTCAGGACAGCAGCTTGCTTGTTTCCGATAAACTGTGTGGTCTTGTGCTGTGGTGCAGCACTGCCAAGCCTTTTGACCCTAATTCCCAGGACACACCCAAACAAATGCAAGTAACAAACTTTAAGGACCACCCAACAGCATTCACTTTCAGTACTAAACAGATGAACCACACCACAAATTCTAAAGAATTTAATTAAGAAAATGAAGACACACAACTTCAAATAGTCAAAATTGTACGTAGAGGAAGCAGAGATGCCTTTACATCCTTGAAGATTTGGATTCCTGTAAAATAAGTTACAATTAGGCAAATGTATGTAGCATGCCCAAATGCACCCACACCCTCCTATCTTCAGTGTTATGGCACACACATGTGGTACGCCGACAATACAGCTTGTCTCATCACTGTTGGGTTCCTCCAGCCTGCGCCCATACTCAGTGCCAATGATCTGAAGGGGCTACCTACCATTCACATGCTCCTCATTCTTTTCCTCAGACCTGGAAATAAAGAGACAAGCCACTTTATGCTTTTTACCCCCGACAATTCTTCCCTGTCTGTATACAGAAACTCAATCCCTCAGACAGTTCCTTCTGGAACAAATTTTCCTCTTCTCCCCCAGCCAGCCCCAGTGGGTTCACCTTTTCAGGCTCTGGCGCTAGGACAGGAAGTAAGACGTGTGAATGTTTCCTCATGGGGAAATTATAGTTAAGTACACCTTACATCTAAGTTTGCTTACCTCATTCCAGCCTGGCCTTGAGTGAAGACAGGTTTTATTTCCCTGCAAGATAGACCAGAAAGTGGGGCCATTATCCCTATTGCTTAGAAGAAAACTATTTGTAAAGTAAGCTCATTTTATAGAGATCATGTGCTAAGTTAACAATTTTCATAATTGATCTAGGGTGAGCTCACAACTCAGTAATACCTTTCTTCACAGCTATCAGACTGGGGCGGTATTCAACTCATCACCGGTGAGCAAGAATTCACTAGATCAAAGCATTGCACAATGATACCATTTATATATCAAATAGTATTACAAAAGCATATTTACCTGGCGTGGTTCCTTGTCTTTAGGCAAGACACCAAATCTGAAACAAGATGGTCAATGTTTAAATCATGCAACAAACTGTTCCCATCTAACCCATTTTTCTGAGATAATTCAGATTTCCAAGTCTCAACAGCAATCATCAGCCGAACGAGATTCTATGAAAGTCATCATATATGTTAAGTGCCTTTAGGAACTTTGAAACCCAGTGTCACATGGTTACACACTAGTTTTACTTACCTCTGGACCAACAGGTATGCTACTGCTCACAGAACCTGAGGGAGGAAAACGAACTGTTTAACAAAAGGCTGGATACAGGTACCCAGAGACACTCTGCTATTCAGTTTCTCAGGTGTTCGTATGTTTTCACTGACAGTCATAGTGAGCTAGTTTAATTCATCACAGAAACTGCCTACTTGAACAAACCCCATCCAAAGGGGGAAAAAAATCAACTAACCTCTGAATGCTGGAGATTCGTGGTATACAGGAATACACACCTCCTGAATCAAGAAAGTTAATTAGATAAAAACCCAGAAATAGTTACTACCCATCTTAGTCTTTTTTCTTGAGGCAGCATTTCCCTGTGTTGCCCTGGATCTCAAGAGATCAACCTGCCTCTGCCTGCTGAGTGCTGGAATTAAAGATGTGCAGCACCACCATGTCTGGCTATCTTACTATTCTGAACAGCCAGCCAGGAACTCTAAATATATGGTGTTGCATATATCTAGACAGATGTTGGTTCCTATGCATCCAATTCTCTTCCACGCTGTTACCTAACTGTCAAAATATTGAGCACTCTGATTTTGATTGTTTAAGTACCTAGGAGAAATAGGGAGGCAAATGAAATAACAAAGAAACGGTGCTTGAGAGATGGCTCAGGTTAAGAGCAACGTCTGCTCTTCCAGGTCTTGATTTCAATTCCCAGCAACCACATGGTGGCTCGCAACCATCTGTAATGAGAGCTGGTGCCTTCTGGCCAAAACACTGTACACATAATAAATCTTTAAAAAAACAATATTGCTTAAAAGGATGGCTTGCTTTGGTGACAAAACCCATTAGTTACCTAAACAAGCTGAACTTCATTAATAAGGAAAATGACCTCACCTTTAGACAAATCATCAGGACAACCTGGGAATGAGTAACAAGCAGTTATTTTTCAACCATCAAGATGGACCAATATTCCTTCATTACCATTAACTGCCATCAGAACTCTAACATGCTATTAATTCACACCTTCACAGAGCATCAGTGCATTGATTCAAATCATCTGACAGTGACTTGGTTTTTTAAAGAACTTAGTAAGATGGTGTTCTCCAGAAATAAGTAGAGCACACGAGCTCTAAGAGGGCAGTGTGCTGCTTCAATGTTTTTTTCCAGAGATGAGAATGCCCTAGCCTCATTAGGACAATTACCTGTATTCATCCTGGGATGTAGTTGGAGTTCCTCAGAATTGAGTTACAGGATGCTGGACACAGAAAAACCAAATCATTACTCAATTTAATCATAGCCGCCCTGGCACCCTCTCCATCCATTTTCAGCCCACTTTTCAGTAGAAAGGTGACATCACTAGAATTCAGCCATATGCTTGTCATTTACACTCATCATTAAGTGGTCATTTAAATGTGCTCCCTCTTAAGTGTGCATAAACCATGCTTACCCACCTTGACTACCAGCAAAATGTCCTATTTGTAAGAGTAACCTAGCCTGGCTCCAAAGTGTAAAATCCGTTGAGATTAACCATTATCTGAGTAAGAAAAAAGAAAGAAAAGACCTCAGTAACAGACCTTACTCCAAACTAAACCCAAACATCTGCTGGAGACTGTGCTACTCAGTTAACTTTTTTCTTTTCTCCACTACACCATCAGAAAGAGAGAGTTCAGGTTTTAAATCATCCCTGCAGCACAGTTACATACTACAGTCAGCAAAACCGAGACTAACAAAATTAAAGCCGTAAGCACTTACTCTAAAACGAGAGCACATTTCCATTCTTCCGTATGCAATCACGTTCCCAAGTCTACAAAGGAATGTTAGCATTCGGTTACTTCTACACCACTTTTTAAGACATAGCTGGGCAGGGGCAGAAGGCCTTAGGTCCAGGGCCAGCCTCCTCAGAGTTACTTATCCTCATGGAAATCAGTACAGGTCTGTGAAAAGGTACTCATCATAGGGGATGGCCCTGCACCGTCGCCACCATTTTGTCCTTCACAAAGCCCTGCTGTGCCAAGGTCTTGAAGAGTCCCAAACGTAACTAATC
>CABHPP010098874.1:0-14927 GCA_902168425.1 Peromyscus attwateri | reverse complement strand
AACTGAGTGCTGGTGTTTATTAAGGCCAATATAAAATGTTTGTTGGATAAGTATCTGGGAAAGAGGTACTAAATAAGGAAGTGTGCACACAATAGGATATGAACATAGAGATGTGTTATCATTAATGTCAATGAGATCAGACTGAGTTAGTGTTTGATCATTTCATATGACAAAGACCATGTTTAATTTATTCACCATTATATCCCGTCACCTAGCTATACTTGGCACATAGTAGGCACTCACGTTGTTTTAGGCCTTTCTTTCTTATTTTTCTTTCTTTCTGACAAGCTATGTTGCCCAGCCTGTCCTTAAACACACTATCCGCCTGCCTCAGCCTTCGAAGTAGAAGAAATTCTAGGCAAGTGCCATCATGCCTGGCAATATACATTTCTTCAATAAATAAGTAAGCTGCTGTGAAGAGCTTTTGGGTTTCCATTTAACCATATATCACAGAGATTGCTCATTTCAGTGATGACATTGACAACCTGAAACACTCCCCGCCACACACACCTGTCTTCCTCTCTGTCTGGCTCTGATGAACAACTACAGAGATAGCTCAGTGGACAAAGTGACTCTGTACGGGCATGAGGACCTGAGCTCAGATTCCTAGAACCCATGTCAAAGCCAGGCATAGCCATGTGTACTTACAACTCCAGTGCTGGGATGAGGGAGAGGTTGCAGACTGGAGGATCCCCAAAGGACTCGCTGGCCGACCAGCTCAGCCAGAACATCAAACTCTAGGTTCAGTGAGAGAACCTGTCTCAAAAAAATAATGTGGAGAGTAACAGAGGAAGATATCCAGGAGTCAACCTTTAACCTCTATATGTGCATGCACAGGAGAGTGCATCCACACACACTTGCACTTGAGAGAGAAGAGGAGAGGAGAGGAGAGGAGAGGAGAGGAGAGGAGAGGAGAGGAGAAGAGAGGAGAGGAGAGGAGAGAAGAGAAGAGAAGAGACGAGAAATGTGTGGAAGAGGCCAGGATTACCCATAAAGCTTGTATATTTTATGTCTGGATGTCAACACTCATCAGCGAGCATCTAACATTGTGAGACACTCAGTAGCCAACCTGACATGGTGACTCATCCCATGGTATCACACAGCTTGTCTACTCAGTGATATAGAAATATAGGATATAGATATGATAGGTTAAAAGGGTAGATTGTTGAACCTGCTTTTAAAGAGCAACTTGTTTAAAATGTTTTACATTGGTATAGATTTTAGTTTATTGATACAAATTTAAGGTTAATTTTGTTATACTGTACGTATATTTCTACTCTTGTTTAAAGTACTTTGTGTAACTCATTTGAAATTGTAATGTATAGTTCAGAAATAAATATTAATAATTAGTCATCTATGATAATCAAACTTACAGTCATTTTAGTTAAGTTTTCTAGGTATACATAGATATAATTCAATTAGGTAGGTAATCTTCAAGCATTTCAAAGACCTACAGAATATGGCATTTAAAATGTTTTAAAAACTTAGACTTTTATGGACATTGAGATATGTCTGCTCCTGGCAGCACCGATTTACTTCAAAGAGAAAGATGGGCATCAAAGACACTCTGTATGGAGTTTATCTTCTTCTTGGCAAAAGTAGTCATTTGGGCAAGAAACTGTTCTTACCTGAAATATTTGACAAAATGTTGTATCGATTAGACATGCAGGACCCATAGGAAGGTGACCACTGAAATTTGCAAGGCAACATGGTCCTTTGGGTTCGTGCTTCACAGAAGAAAATGCCAGACATTCTACAGGACACAGAGAGAAGCAACTGAGAGACTCTAGCCTGTAGGCTAAAAAATGAATGCCCCAAAGGCATCCAGATGTCTCTGTCATTCTAGATTTTTGAAAGTTGCTTACAATGCTCTTCCTGTTTACTTAGGTAATATTATATCCTTCTGGGATCTTTGATGTAGTTGAAGACTAGATAGTTATAATTATAGTTTTCCTTAGTCATGATAAAAGATAAATTAGATATGAAACCTTAGACTCACAAATATAGGATAAATAGAATATTTTCTTTGAATTTGCCAAATATAAATAGACTAGATATTGTACAGTAATTCTGGCTTGGTAACTGTTTTGTTATATGTAATTTTAATAGTTAAAATTAAGACCTTCCTTTTGTTTAGACAGAAAAGGGGAAGTGATGGGAGAATGTCTTTCTGTACACTGTGAATGTGTGGTACTCTGATTGGTTGATAAATAAAGCCATTTGGCCTATGGCAAAGCAGCTTAGAGGCAGGTGGAAAATTCAAAGAGAGAGACAGGAAGAAGGAGAGGAGATGCCAGCGAGCTGCCCAAGGAGCAACATGTAATGGGATGCAGGTAAAGCCACGGAACATGTAGCAATACATAGATTAATAGTTATGGGCTAACTTAAGATATAAGAGCTAGCTGGCAAAAGGCTTGAGCCATGGCCATGCAGTTTTAATTAATATAAGCTTCTGAGTGATTATTTTATAAGTGGCTGTGGGGTCCATGGGGATGGGCGGGACCAGAGAAAACTTCAGCTACAACTCAGCCCTGATGGCGCTGGTCTTTGACCAGAACAGCTGTAAGGGCAGCAGGTGAAAGCTGCAGCAGACAGCCCAGAAGATGGCCAGCAAGGATTCCTGCCTCTTGGTATTTATGCTCTTGTGTAACCCTCGCCCCATAAATATGGACATGTTGACTCAGTTCTAACTAATAGCATATGGCAGAAGTGAGAAGTTACCTTTTACATTAAATTTTTTAAAAGGCTCTCATTTGGGGTATACTTTCTCAGGTTTTTCTGAATAATCCCTGGAGGAAGTTCACCTGAAGCTCTTTAGCCATGTCTCTGTTGGAGTTGACTTAAAATTATGGTGAAACTAATGTTAACTGTCTCTGGAGACCCATAGGAGCAGGTCTCTGGTTTTCCACTATTGACTTTACAGTTCAACTCTGCTGACCTTAAACCTCAATACCCAGCTTAGCCAAATAAAAGCCTACCGTACAATGCTTTCAATGGATGTTAAGGATTTATTCTATGCCTGGTACTGTTCTGGCCACTGGTGATTCAAGTACACTGTGGAGATAGATTCTAAAGGGCTGAGAAAATTAACGTGGAGCATAGATCCTGCCATCCAGCAGTGATTCCACAGGTTATTATTAGTAACCATTATTATCAATAACACTGTTATTATTACTTACAATATAGATTGTGATTACTAGTCCTTGCTAAACCAACCATCTCCTGCGGCATCAGGGACCATCCAGACACATAAGCCCACTTGCAACAGCTGGGAACAGCTGCTTCCTGAGACAGAGCCCATCAGTGCCAGTTGGACTAAGAGCTACTCCCTGAGACACAGAGTTTATCAGCATCAATTGGACCAAGAGCCCCAATTAGACCAAGAGCTCCCATTGGACCAAGAGTATCAATTGGACCAAGAGAGGCTTCCTCAGACACAGACACTGCTTGCACCGAGTGGAGGAAGAGATGGGTAGACACCAGTGCAAAAATACAGTCAACAACAAAAATACAAATATGGCACCATCAGAACCTAGTGGTTCTACATCAGCAAGACCTGAACATCCCAACACAGAAGAAGCAGAAGAAATCAACCTTAAAATGACTTTAAGAAGATGATAGAGGCCTTTAAAGAGGAAATGAAAAATTCTCTTAAAGAAATTGAGGAAAAGACAAACAAAAAATTGGAAGAAATCAATAAATCCCTTAAAGAAAGCCAAGAAAAAGCAATTAAACAGGTGAAGGAAACAGTTCAAGGTTTGAAAACTGAAATAGAGGTAATAAAAAAAGATACAAACTGAGGGAATGCTGAACATGGAAAATCTGAATAGATGAACAAGAACTACAGATGCAAGCATAACCAACAGAATATAAGAGATGGAAGAGAGAATCTCTGGCATTGAAGATACGATAGAGGAAACAGATTTGTCAGTCAAAGAAAACACTTAAGCCAACAAAGTCATACACAAAACATCCAGGAAATTTGGAACACCATGAAAAGAACAAACCAAAGAATAATAGGGATAGAAGGAGAATACCAACTCAAAGGCACAAAAATGTATTTAACAAAATCAAAGAAGAAAACTTTCCCAACCTAGAGAAGAAAATGCCTATGAAGATACAAGAAGTTTACAGAACACCAAACAGACTAGATCCAAAAAAAAAAAAATGTACCCTTGCCACATAATAAGCAAACCACTAAACATACAGAATAAAGAAAAAATATTAAGAGATGCTAAAGGAATAAGGCCAAGTAACATATAAAGGCAGACCCATCAGAATAACACCTGACTTCTCAATGGAGACTCTGAAAGCCAGAAGGTCCTGGACAGACATTATGCAGACACTAAGAGACCATGGATGCCAACCCAGACTATTACACCCAGCAAAACTCTCAATCGCCATAGACATAGTAAACAAAATATTCCATGATAAAACTAGATTTAAACAATACCTATCTGGAAATCCAGCCCTATAGAAAGCACTAGAAGGAAAAATCCAACCTAAGGAAGTTAGATACACCCATGAAAACCCAAGCAATAGATAATCCGGCACCAACAAATACCAAAGAAGAGAAACACACAACACTACCACCAAAAAAATAACAGGAATTAACAATTACTGGTCATTAATATCCATGGTCTCAATTTGCCTATAAAGACACAAGCTAACACAATGGATATGAAAATAGGACCCATCCTTCTGCTGCATACAAGAAACATACCTCAACTTCAAAGACAGACACTACCTCAGAGTAAAAGGCTGGGAAAAGACTTTCCAATCAAATGGACTTAAGAAGCAAACTGATGTAGCTATCCTAATATCTAATAAAATAGACTTCAAACTAAAATCAATTAAAAGAGATCGGGAAGGACATTACATATTTATCACAGGGAAAATCTACTGAGATGAAGTCTCAATTCTGAACATTTATGCCCCAAATACAAGGGCATTCCCATTTGTAAAAGAAACATTACTAAAGCTTAAATCACACATCAAATCCCACATACTAGTAGTGGGAGATTTCAACACCCCACTCTCACCAATGGACAGATGTGCCAGACAGAAACTTAACAGAAATAAGGGAAGTAATAGACATTATGACTCAATAGATGGACTTAATAGATATCTACAGAACAGTCCACCCTAACAAAAAAGAATATACCATCTTCTCAGCACACCATGGAACCTTCTCTAAAATTGACCACATGCTCAGTCACAAAGCAAATCTCAACAGATACAAAAACAATAGAATAACCTCCTGTATTTTATCAGACCACCATGACTTAAAGTTAGATTTCAACTACAACAAAATTACAGAAAGCCTACAATATCATGGAAACTGAATAATGCCCAACTGAATCACCACTGGGTCAAGGAAGAAATAAAGAAAGAAATTAAAGATTTCTTAGAATTCAATGAAAATGAAAGTACAACATACCCAAACTTATGGGACACTATGAAAGCAGTGCTAAGAGGGAAATTGATAGCACTAAATGCCCACATAAAGAAGATGGAGATATCTCATACTAGTGACTTAACAGCATACCTGAAAGCTCTAGAACAAAAAGAAGCAAACTCACTCAGGAGGAATAGATGCCACGAAATAATCAAATTGGGGGCTGAAATCAATAAAATAGAAACGAAGAGAACAATACAAAGAATCAATGAAATAAAGAGTTGGTTCTTTGAGAAAATCAACAAGATAGATAAGCCTTTATCCAAATTAGTCAAAAGGCAGAGAGAGAGCGCATCCAAATTAACAAAATCATAAATGAAAAGGGAGACATAACAACAGACAACAAGGAAACCCAGAGAATTATCAGGTCATACTTCAAAAACCTGTACTCCACAAAATTGGAAAATCTGAAAGAAATGGACAATTTTCTGGATAGGTACCACATACCAAAGTTAAATCAAGACTAGATAAACTATTTAAATTGACCAATAACCCCTAAGGAAATAGAAAGTCATTAAAAGTCTCCCAACCAAAAAAAGTCCAGGACCAGATGGATTCAGCACAGAATTCTACCAGATTTTCAAAGAGCTAATTCCAATACTTTTCAAATTGTTCCACACAATAGAAACAGAAGGAACATTACCAAACTCTTTTTATGAGGCTACAATTACCCTGATATACAAACCACACAAAGATGCAACAAAAAAGAGAATTACAGACCAATCTTCCTCATGAACATTGATGCAAAAATACTCAATAAAATATTGGAAAACCAAATCCAAGAACACATCAAAAAAATTATCCACCATGACCAAGTAGGTTTCATCCCAGGGATGCAAGGATGGTTCAACATATGAAAATCTGTCAATGTAATATACCATATAAAGAAACTGAAAGAAAAAAACCCACATGATCATCTCATTAGATGCGGAAAAAGTCTTTGACAAAATCCAACACCCCTTTATGATAAAGGTCTTGGAGAGATCAAGGATACAAGGAACATAGCTGAACATAATAAAGGCAATTTACAGCAAGCCAAAGCCAACATCAAATTAAATGGAGAGAAACTCAAAACGCTTCCACTAAAATCAGGAACGAGGCAAGGCTGTCCACTCTCCCCATATTTATTCAATATAGTACTTGAAGTTCTAGCTAGAGCAATAAGACAACAAAACGAAATCAAAGGGATAGAAATTAGAAAGGAAGAAGTGAAACTTTCACTATTTGCAGACGATATGATAGTATACATAAGTGACCCCAAAAATTCTACCAGGGAATTTCTACAGCTGATAAACGCTTTCAGAACGTGGCAGGATACAATATTAACTTTAAAAAAATCAGTAGCCCTCCTATATACAAAAGATAAATGGGCTGAGAAAGAAATCAGAGAAACATCACCCTTTACAATAGTCACAAATAATATAAAATATCTTGGGGTAGCTCTAACTAAGCAAGTGAAAGACCTGTATGATGAGAACTTTAAGTCTCTAAAGAAAGAAATTGAAGAAGATATCAGAAAATGGAAAGATCTCCCATGCTCATGGATAGGTAGGATTAACATAGTAAAAATGGCAGTCTTACCAAAAGCAATCTATAGATTCAATGCAATCCCCACCAAAAATCCCAACACAATTCTTCACAGACTTGGAAAGAACAATATTCAACTTCATATGGAAAAACAAAAAACCCAGGATAGCTAAAAGAATCCCATACAATAAACCTCTGAAGGCATCATGATCCCTGACATCAAGCTCTACTATAGAGCTATAGTAATAAAAACAGCTTGGTACTGGCATAAAAACCAACATGTGAACCAATGAAATCAAATTGAAGACCCTGACATTAATCCGCACACCTATGAACACCTGATTTTTTACAGAGAAGCCAAAACTGTACAATGGGGGAAAAAGGCATCTTCAACAAATGGTGCTGACATAACTAGATGTCAACATGTAGAAGATTTCAAATAGATCCTTATCTGTTGCCATGCATAAAACTCAAATCCAAGTGGTATAGCATCAATTAACAAGGCAATTTTATGTAGTTTATCTGGTAGTTAAACAAGGTTTATTTCAGGGTAACTTACAACCAATAAAGGGGTCAGTTACAGGATCCTGGAGAGGTAAGGTGCAGTCCAGTGTGGTTCTCTGGAGAACTCTGACTTGGTCTGCAATCCAGCATCCAGGATCATGAGGAGCCAAGAGAGCCAGCACGTATGCATCTGTCTCAGCCACACCCCAGGGGCAGATCACAGGCAGGTGTGGCAGTTACCTTCTGCCTCACTAGGGGCAGTGCTTCAAGGTCAAAGCTAAAACAGCTACCCACTACATCTCCCCCTTTTGTCTAAATAAGAAAGTTTTAACTTAATACAAAACTATATACAATGGTACTATATATAGGAATGATTGTCAAATACTGTCCAGGAGGAATAAGGAATAATGACTTAGACAAGACAGAACTACAACCAACAAGAACAACATCAAACAAGAGACACATACTAAAATCCAGAGAAGTCTGGAGCATAGGTAAATGGCATGTTACAGAGATCATTCCAAAAGGTATCCTACCCTGAAGAACCTGAATCTAATATTTAATATGTTCTAGCTTAGATACAAGAAGATTGTAACTATAACTGTTAGTCGTCAATCCCATCAAAGACCTGAGAACAAATATAATAATACTTGAGAAATGGGAGAAGGACGCAAGCAACTTTCAGGAGTCTTGCAAGAGTAGACAGAGACAGCTGGCAGCCTGGGCAGTCACCTAAAGTTTCTCAGTATCATTGGTGCATTAAAATTGGCTACAGGCCTAGAGTATCTGTCAGACCATTTTCAGAAGCAGGTATTTTGAAAGACTATCTTGCCCGGTCTTGGCGGAGTTCAATAGTCGCTTTTACTTGTGTCCCGCTCATTCAGAAGGGACAGTATTCGTACTGTCAGCAGTCAAGGCAAGGGCAGTTCTTTGCCCAGTAGGCCATTTTGTGCCAAGAAGAAGACAGACTGCCAATGGAAATGCCTCAGAAGCCCAACATTCTCTCGGGATCAGATTGGTGCTACCAGGAGCAATTGTGTCTCATGTCAATGGAACTCTAAGTCATCAAAACATTTAAATGCCATATTCTCTAGGTCTATGAAGTGTTTTAAGATTACCTATCATCTGACATATGTTTCTGTAAGTCTGGAGAACCTAACTCTTGTATAATATTAGAGGGACCAGCCTTAATATTATACATCCTAGGGGCTCAGGAGAGAAACTACAAACAGCAAGGACTATTTTTGGGAAATAGAATCTCAGCACACCAAACTCTATAGTCCACTTGCTTTAATTCCTCTGGAGTAACATCCTATTTACACAGCTTCAGTTCTGTTCTCATGCCTAGCTCCTTTCTTGCCTGATCTCTCTCTATATTTATCTACTGCTCCCTCTAAGTTCTATCTTAATTCTCTCATCTTAATTCTGCCTCATCTAGGTCCTTTTCATCTTGTTCTTACCCAGCTAGTACTTCCCCATCAGACTCTTCCTCATCTTCCATCTCTCCACACGTAGTCTCTGGTCAAAATCCTCCTTATCCCTCTCCGTTCTCCATCTCTAAGTTCTCCACATTCTTCCTAAGTCTCCCAGGAATCCAGTTATAAACCCAAGCAATAGCAATCCTCTGGTTGAGCAAAGTCACCAGGCTTGAATTCTGTGGGGTCATAAAGACAGGTAAGAATTTTCCTCAGGCAATGACCACCAGGCTTTCTTTTACAATCCAAAATGGGAGTGGTAAAAGAAGAGGTCAACTGAGTGCCAATGACGAGTTAGTATATGAAAAAGGGGATCCATGTGCTCAGTCTACATTCTGAGAAGTGGTTAGGTAAGAGGTTAGGGGTCTATTAGTAAGGTTGTATAAGAAAGAAGGGTCTCATCCTAAATTGCACAAGAAATAAAGCTATCTGCCTGACCTAGGAGACAGGTGTTGTTTCATATGGCCTTGGATGCTTGATAGACATTTTAGATAAATGCACTGTTAGGAGTTCTTGGAAGCACACAAGAAAATCATTTTAGGAACCAGCATATATATATATATATATATATATATATATATATATATATATATATAAAAGCTAAAATATCACCAAGGCTTCTTAAGCTATGGCTTGACCTTTGGATAAGTCCTTGACTTTTCCAAGTAGTAGCTTTTGTAATAGTAGCTGAATTCCATTGTGATTTCCTGCGGCTTGCAGCACCTAACTCACATAACTATAAAGATGACAAGCATAGGTGACTATAAAGCTGTAAGTCTTATCTACCTAGATAACCTAAGAATTAAGGCTTCATGTAAACAAGGTAAACAGTCTGTAAGCAAATGTGCAGTAAAGTGACAATGACCTCAAAAATTGTGACAATACACAAAATAGCTAAAGCAGAGGTAGGAATGTATAGTGCAATATGCAATATGACAATAATCCTAAATATGTATCAATATACTAAATATCATAAACAGAGGTAGAACATACACACAGTAGGACAAATATAATTTTACATTTGTATCAATATACAAACATTTCAAATAAAAGTAGAAATATATGTACATTACAACAAATATGGTTCTGTATTTGTACCAATATACAAATTATCTTAAATAAGAATATAGAAATAGTTTACGTTTGTATCAATATACAAGAATCCATAACAGTGCAATTCATCTAAGGCTGATCTTTTATTAAATTAGTTTACTAGTACATACAATAATCTACCTTAATATCCTATACCTATCCGTCCCCCCCTTTTTTTCCTTAAGGGGAATACTGAGTCCAATGTTTTCTTCCATTCCCCAGTCCTATAACCATTATCCATAACGCTGAGAAACATGAAACCTTTGGGGAAAGGGAGCATCACTTTCTTAGAATTGCTTTTTGTTGTTTAGGGGGTGATGATATCTCTGTGGGGTCCTGTAAGAAAGCTCAGATAGTTAGGTCTTAGTTGTAATAACTGTAGATTCTGTAGCCAGTCTCAGAGTAATAAGTAAGGCTGTCTGAGATTCTGGCTAGAAGTGTAGTATGATGAACCATCTTCTTATAGAATTATCTTGGAGAGTTTTTAGTTCAAGGTTGATCACTGAGTAATGTTTGTGAGTACCATGGCATCATTCTGGACTGGGTAGAGTTATTGTTGTGGGGCCCCATCTTCCTTTTGGATACTTTAGAGATTGCTATTTGAAAAAAACTTGTTTTTTATTGTGGAAAACTTGAACATTATTAATATCAAAATGGAAAGTTTGGATTTAAAGATGACATAACATGTAAGAAAGGATTTCAAGAGATTAAAAATAAGCATGGAGAGAAATAGAATCTTGAAGACAATGATCCCTTTTTATTGGTTTTTTTTCTGTCCCACATCAGGCAGCTCTTCTGATATGAGACAGAATCTCTTCATTTTTTTTTTCAGCATTATTCTTGGGTTTAGAGAAGGAGGGAGCCAAATTCAAACTCCAAAGCCAGCTTGATATATAATTGAATAGGAACCATAACTTTTTTAGAGTTAAAGAGGTATAGATGTTAGGCAGTGAGATATTGCCCTATGTAGATTGGTACCAATAGATTTTTCTTTCTGTTATAGACATCTGGATATCCAAGGCCTTATGATTTGTGGAAGATGGGTATTTCTATTACCCTGTAAAGACAAAAACAGAACCCTGCCCCAACCCTTGTTTGTTTGAACAGCTATCTGCTACAAAGTGGATCAAAGACCTCAACATAAATCCAGTTACTCTGAACTTGATAGAAGAGAAAGAAGGAAGTAGTCTTGAGCTCACTGGCATAGGAGACCACTTCCTAAATATAACACCAGTAGCACAGACACTGAGAGCAACAATTAATAAATGGGACCTCCTGAAACTGAGAAGATTTTGCAGGCCACATTACACAGTTAATAAGACAAAATGTCAGCCTACAGAATGGGAAAAGATCTCCACCAACCCCACATCTAACAGAGGACTGATCTCCAAAATATATAAAGAATTCAAGAAACTAGACATCAAAATACTGAACAATCCAATTAAAAAATGGTCTATAGAGCTAAACAGAGAATTCTTTTTTTGTTTGTTTGTTTTTGTTTTTCGAGACAGGGATTCTCTGTGTAGCTTTGTGCCTTTCCTGGAACTCACTCTGTGGCCCAGGCTGGCCTCGAACTCACAGAGATCTGCCTGGCTCTGCCTCCTCAGTGCTGGAATTAAAGGCATGTACCACCACTGCCCAGCTAAACAGAGAGTTTTTAGCAGAAGAATCTCAAATGGCTGAAAGATATTTAAGGAAATGCTCAACATCCTTAGTCGTCGGGGAAATGCAAACAAAATGACTGAAACACCATCTTACACCTGTCAGAATGGCTAAGATCTAAAACACTGAAGATAGCTTATGTCGGAGAGGATGTGGAGCAAGGGGAAAACTCCTCCACTGTTGGTGGGAGGGCAAATTTGTACAGCCACTTTGGAAATCAGTATGGTGGTTTCTCAGAAAATTGGGAATCAATCTACCTTGAGACCCATCTATACCATTCTTGGGCATATATCCAAGGAATGCTCAATCAAACCACAAGGACATATGCTCATAGCAGCATTATTCATAATAACCAGAACTTGAAAACAACCTAAATGCTCCTCAACTGAAGAATGGATAAAGAAAATGTGACACATACACACAATGGAGTATTACTCAGAAGTAAAAAACAATGATTTCATGAAATTTGAAGGCAAATGGATGAAACTAGAAAATATCATCCTGAGTGAGGTAACCCAGACTCAGTAGGACAAACATGGTATGTACTCACTCATAAGTGGATACTAGATGTAAAGCAAAGGATAACCAGACTACAACCCACTGCTCCAGAGAAGCTAGCTAACAAGGAGGACCCTAAGAAGGACACATAGATCACCAAGCAAAGGAGAAATAGATGAGATCTACATGAGCAAACTGGGGGTGAGGGGAAATGGAGGCAAGGGATGGGGGATGAGAACATAAGGGAATGGGAGGTTCAAGGTGGAACAGGGACAGAGTGGGAGAACAAGGCAAGAGATACCATGATAAATGAAGACATCATGGGAATAGGGAGAAACAGGGTGCTAGGGAAGTTCCCAGGAATCCACAAGGATGACCCTACCTTAGACTACTAGCAATAGTCGAAAGGATGCCTGAACTGGACATTAGGCAAGAAACTACCCTTGCCTTGACTGCTGACAGTATGCTGTCCAAATTGGATGAGAAGGACACAAAAGAAAGCGATGGCTGAACTTTGCCAAGAAAAGGTAGGGCAGTCCTTCAAAATTCCTGTTTCACAGAAAACTCTGTCAGATATTCTAGGACTATAAGCTGAAAATGGATGTCTGTAGAGGAACCTTGAGTGACTGTCCAGGCAGCCAGCTGTCTTTGCCATTTCTATAGTTTTGGAAGCACTTCCTGTTTACTAAGGTAATATTATATCCTTTTCTGATCTTTGATGGGGTTGAAGATTAGATAGTTATAGTTTTCCTTGTTACCAAATTTAGAAAAGAAATTCACATAAGAGATGTAAAGTTATAATGCTGAGAAACATAAAAGCTTAAGTTGCTTATCTAGAAAATGTTTTAAGGTTTAAAAAGATATTTTTAGTATGGTAATGCAAGTTATGATAGAAAAATGGTTTAGGTACAAAACTTTGGACTCACAAAGATAGATATTACAGTACTTTCTCTAAATTTGCCAATACAAATGGACTGAACATTGTGAATGTAACTCTTTTTTTTTATTTTTTTTTTGGTTTTTCGAGACAGGGTTTCTCTGTGTAGCTTTGCGCCTCTCCTGGAGCTCACTTGGTAGCCCAGGCTGGCCTCAAACTCACAGAGATCCACCTGGCTCTGCCTCCCGAGTGCTGGGATTAAAGGCGTGCGCCACCAAAGCCTGGCTGTGAATGTAACTCTTATCTGATAATTGTTCTTATTGTTTATAGTTTTATTATGTTAGAATTAAAATTTTTCATTTTTATTTAAATAAAAGGGGGAAATGTTGTGGGATATTTGTATACTGTGTGAAGATGTATTGTTGTGGTTGGTATAATAAAGATCTGAATGGCTAATAGCTAGGTAGGAGAGGATAGGCAGAATTTCCAGCAGAGAGAGAGAGAGAGAAATGAAAGGGATGAATCTGGGTGCTCGGGAAATGCCAACAGGAGGCAGAACAAGATGAACATATGGGACAGAGGAAAGGTAATCCAGCCACATGATGGAACATAAATTAATAGGATCAGGTTAATTAAGTTATAAGAGCTAGTTAGGAAAAAGCCTAAGCTAAGGCCAAGCTTTCATAATTAATAATAAGTCTCTGTATTGTTATTTGAGTGCTGGTGGTTTCAACAGGAAAGCAAACTACACCCAGTTGCACCAGGAAGTAGATTATCTTGGGCCAGCTGACATGGTATGTTCAAGGTAGGAGCAACTTCCTCATGGTTTACACAAACTAAAAACACCTGTTTTTACAAGTCTAGTACAGTAAATTTATCCTCTAAACATACTGTTTACCATTACAAAGAGAGCCCAGTCATTAGGTTGTGCAGCGATGTAAAGATCAGTGTGGGAATTTGAACTTTTTTTCTGTTTATGAACAAAAATCTCCAAAGTATAATTAGAAAGGAAAGAAAGAAGCCTGGTAAGAATAAAATGACACCTGGGGAAATAACAATCATAAGAAAGTCAAACCTTTTACAGAAAAAAGTATATTTTCTCTTACAGTAAAACACTGGTATAAATATACTTACATGGTTTATTAAGTGGTTACATTTCAATGATAAACAACAAACAATATGTGTCTCTACTTCTTTGCTCACACTTTTGTAAAAAATCTCTGTACTTTTGAAAGTAGATTGAAAGAGCTGCTTAAGGGGCCAGAGAATATCAGTATTTGTTGTATAATGATGGCGACTGCATTCAGATCCCTGCACCCACTGAAAAACCACACATCTGTAACTCCAGCTCCAATTTAATTATCCCTACTGTTTTCTAGGGATAAGTTCAGGGCTTGTGTTATTGGCAGGACTGTCACCAAGGTAGTGATGTGTCTTTTTCTCAATGAATCCTATTGACAATACTGAGATTTGATTTACTCTCTTATGGCAACGTACTTATCCTTGGTGCGTTGGTACCTGTTATGCAACAGTTTCCTCCAAGATTGAAACATTCCACTCTGATGGGAAGCTCCTTAAGTGGGAAGACAAACAACTCAAAAGAGCTCAGAAAACCCCTGAAACTGACAAGATTCACTAGACTCCTCCTTGCCAGAATAAGCAATAAAAGCTGAGTCCCTCTCAGATGGAAGGAAGCTGAACAGCAAGGGAGACTCTCAGAAGAGCTGACCACAGACCAGCTACCTAGAAGAAGCAGAAATCAGCCAGTTGCTTGAAAGAGCTTTAGATCAACTGAGTCACTTGGAAAGGACACTCTTCAGCCTGTTGAATTGCC
>CABHPP010098873.1:0-23482 GCA_902168425.1 Peromyscus attwateri | reverse complement strand
GCCCCTTTGGGTTGTCACCCTCGACTGTCTACCTTGAATGGAGGCAAGACTGGAGTTTGACTCCAAGTGTATTCCTTCCCTCTCTCTCCTGACTTCAGGAAGTTAAAGGGACAGGGACGTCTCCCAAGCTAAGTGTTGGTGGCAAGTGCAAGGTTTAGGGTTTGGAAGGACAGTTCCTAAAATGGCTTTGACTTTACAGAATTTTCAGTCGGCAGCAGTTCATCTTTTGGGATTTGCTAGCAAAGAGAGAGGCCCATTGTTCTACTGCAGACCTGAGAGGTTCTCACTCTTCCTGGGCCCCTTCTGCCTGTAGAATAATTAGAATGATAAGGCTGTTTAGATCTACTGTCCCCTTCTTGGAATGACCCTTGAAAGGACCTCCAACTCATCCTTCTGTTGCTGGGCAAGATTGTAATAGTTTTAATAGCGACCTACCAAACATTAGAACAGAAACCGAATTACAGACATGCTTTTGATTTTAGAATACCCACAGTCCTCTGCTTAAGGGAAGAAAAGAATGATCTTTGTAATAGAATATTGCTTGCTAGGTATTCAGGTGTGTTCTCTACTTTTGTTTGTTTGTT
Source organism: Peromyscus attwateri (assembly GCA_902168425.1). Lineage (NCBI taxonomy): Eukaryota > Metazoa > Chordata > Mammalia > Rodentia > Cricetidae > Peromyscus > Peromyscus attwateri. Next base: position 22,898 of record CABHPP010098873.1, on the reverse strand, counting down.
TTTTTTTCAAGACAGGGTTTCTGGCTGTATCTCTGGCTGTTCTGCAACTCTCTCTGTATACCAGGCTGGCCTTAAACTCACAGAGACCCGCCTGCCTCTTCCTCCCAAGTGCTAGGATTAAAGTCGTGTACCACCTCTGCTGGGCTACATTTTTTTATCTTAATGCTTCATTTGCAAGGTTAATACACTATTTTCATGGAAAGACGGGGGTCAGAGTAACATTTGTATTATTGTAGGTCAGACAAAGAATGCCATTTCCCCCAAACAGCAACTCTGCAGTTTGTCTTTTGTGTGGGAGGGATTTTAGTTGATCAATTTTTGACTTTTTTTTTTCTGGAGCTGAGGATGGAACCCAGGGCCTTGGGCTTGCCTACCACTGAGCTAAATCCCCAACCCCCCATTTTTGACTTTTTAAAACAACCCAGCACATTTGAAGTTACTCAAGTGTTTATGGGGTGAGTTGACGGTAGATAGAATGAATGGAAAGTGGAAACATTGTTTTCTTTACTTGTAACATGGTAGTTAGCAGCCCCAGGACTCTGTGTGACTAGACACTGAGAATGCTACCCCTTGGAGGATGTCTGCTCTTCGGTTCCATTAGGTCTGTCTGCAGTTGAAACTTAGACCTTCTTGGCAGTGACACAACACGGGGTTCACAGTAACAAAATCCTTGCTTTGAGGAAAGTGACTGGGTACTGGCTGGGGTAGGAAGTTACTGTGATCCTGTGGCCCTGTGGAAACAGTTCAGCTGATCACTGCCTGATAAGGTCAATCCCTTTTTGTCCCTTCCTTCCTTCCCTGAATAGTTGCTCTCTCCTTAGAAAGTGTTTTGACTGATTTCTTTCTTTCCTTCTTCCAATAGGTAAGATCAAGTCGGGGATGCTCTCATAATGAATGTCAACCAATCAGCTCCACCTGTTCCACCATTTGGGCAGAACCAGCCCGTCTACCCAGGGTATCATCAGTCCAGTTATGGTGGGCAACCAGGACCTGCAGTACCTGCTACTCCTTATGGGGCCTACAATGGCCCAGTGCCAGGCTATCAGCAGACACCTCTCCAAGGTATGTTTCCAGGTTCCTTTAGGAAATGAACAGTCTTCAAGTTAGATTGTATTGCTCTGATGAAGCTGCTTAAGGCCTGTGATTGAAGAACATGAAAATGAGGGCCCTGTGAGTCATCTGTCTCACCTTGTTTTTATGTATGTGACTGTTTCCACCTTAAGACAGCTAATGGGAATGAGTCTTCCAGATTCAATAACAGCTCACTTCTGTGGACATCACCCTGGACAGCCTCACCTGGCTGCATTATTAAGAGCTGGACGGAAGGATTGTAGTCATAGCTCTTCCATTGCCTGTGGATTTCTAGTCTCCCTGAAATCCCTTGTTCCTCATATGTGTTGAGAATGCTTCTTACTTGACTTCTGATTGTGACTATGACGACTGTGGGGCCCATTTATCTGTAAATGGATCTGGGAGGAAAAGTGTATTTGTAGGTGTGACTTTTAGTACTCCTGGGTCTTTTATGTCACTCATTTTCCTTTGCTTGAGTCTCCTTTTCTTGAGTGTTCTATAATATCAGTGAAATAAGAAAGCTTGGTGTTGCATTAGAGTTTATGCCCCCAGCCCTTAGAGTTTTGGTTAATGTTACTTTTCCAAGAAGAGTAGCTGGTTCTCTGCATGTCCCCAGGTAGACCTTGTAAAGTTACTAATAGAAGACTTTTTGGTTAGGCTGGCTGAAGACTTAGAGTATGCTATGTTGTTTTTAAGAGAGTAGATTCCACAGGCCTGTGATCCTGTGAGGGAGGCTGTGGCAGGAGGATTGTGGGTTCAAGGCCTGCCTGGGCTACAGAGTAAGTCCAAGTCCAGCTTAGGTACAGAGTAGGAGTCCATCTAAAACTAAAAAGTGAAAAAGAAGATATAATCATTAACAAAATGCTTGCCTAACATGTATGAGATCCTAGATTCAATCCCCAGAACCTCCAAAAAAAATCATAAACTAAATAAATAAAGGTGGGTGGGGTTAAAGGCTTGAGATAGATAGCTCAGCAGGTAAAGGTGCTTACCACTGAGCATAATGACCTAAGTTCAATCTCCGAGACCCATGGTGGAAGGAGAAAACATGTTGTCTTCTCATCTCCACACACAGTAAATACATAAATATAATTTTATGGGGGTTAGAGAGATGGCTTAGTGGTTAAGAGTACTTTTTATTCTTTTTTTTTTTTTTTAAGATTTATTTATTTATTATGTATACAGCATGTATGACTGCAGGCCCGAAGAGGGCACCAGATCTCATTACAGATGGTTGTGAGCCACCATGTGGGTGCTGGGAATTGAACTCAGGACCTCTGGAAGAACAGCCAGTGCTTTTAACCTCTGAGCCATCTCTCCAGCCCCACTTTTTATTCTTTTTTTTTTTTTTTTTTTTAAAAATTTATTTTTTTATTTTCTCTATATACAGTGTTCTGCTTACTTGCATGTACCTGAACACCAGAAGAGGGCACCAGATCTCATTACAGATGGTTGTGAGCCACCATATGGTCGCTGGGAATTGAACTCATGACCTCTGGAAGAGCAGCCAGTGCTCTTAACCACTGAGCCATTTCTCCAGCCCCCACTTTTTATTCTTGTAGAGGACCCAACTTCAATTCTCAACACCTACATGGCAGCTCACTACCATCCACAACTCCAGTTTCAAGGGATCCAATGCCTTCTTCTGACCTCTGCAGGCACCAGTCATGCATGTGACACATGTGAGCAAAACACTTAGACATATAAAATAAAATATATAAATCTAATAAGTAAAAAATATACATACACAAACACACACATATATTTTTGTTGTTTTTTTTGTTTTTTGAGACAGAGTTTCTATGTATAGTTCTGGCTGTCCTGGAACTCACTCTGTAGCAGCCCAGGCTGGCCTTAAACTCAGAGATCCACCTGCCTCTGCCTCCCAAGTGCTGGGATTAAAGGCCTAGGACACCACACTTGGCTTGAGAGTAGATTTAATCCAGTCAGGCAAGGCATGGATAGGTTTTGAAAATAAATGAAATATTACCATTTTAGTCACACTGTAGAAAAACAGTGAAGTGGTGAAAAGAACTTGGTTCTTTAAAAGGTCCTTGTTCTAGGTTGGGACTTTGACTGGACAGAGTCCACTTCTGCTCTATTAGGTTTGACTTACCAGAATGGAGTTGTCTTTGTCTGTCATTGAAGGGAAATCTGTCTGGTTCTGTTATGGTTAGTGAGCAAGTTCAGCTTCTGAATCTGCTCTTTCCCGAGGGTCAGCAACATTTCAAAAGTGATTTTCCAGGTAACTCATCACTTGTATTTTTTGCTGGCAGTATGGCTAAGCTTAGTGGGAGTAGTTTGGAGGGGAGATCTGATCTGAGAAAAGGACAGAGCCCAGCTTTTGTGAGAATGTAGGTAACAGCATTAACAATGGGATAAGCCATCTGTCCTGACAGAACTCTTGGAGAAAAAAAAGAGGTCTCTGAATTGTGAGAATGCTACTGAACATGGAAGTGGGTGAAAAAAGCATGATGGGATATATAAAATGTACCAAGAAGAAGGGGTCAGAGCAGCTGCTGCGGGAGTGCCTTTCTTGTGGTTGGTGTAGCTCAGTGGAGGAATACTAGCATGCATGAAGCCCTGGACTCTGTACCCAGCACTGGAAAACAAAACAAAGCAAACAAATAAACAACCCCAACCCCAGTTTCTTGAACTACTGGTCCTCTGGACTCCCAAATGCCAGGATTATAGGTGTGCACCACCAAGTACTTTATTTTCAACTTTTTTATTTTCCTTACTGGTGAGAATGTTTTGCTTACATGCATGTATTAAGTCAGAAGAGGGAGTCAGATCCTCTGGAATTGAATTGGAGTTACAGATGGTTATGAGCCACCATGTGGGTGCTAGGATTGGAATGTAGGTCCTTTGTAATTAGAACCCAGGTCTTAACCCACTAAGCCATCTTTCTAAGCCCTGCCAGGCAGTTTTTTATGTGGTGCTGCGGGTTGGATCCAAGGCTTCAGATTAGACAAGCAGCTGACCACATCTCCAGCCCCTTAGTTTCCTTCTTTTTCTTTTCTTTTCCTTCCTTTTTCTTTTTATTTATTTATTTTTCCTAGAGACAAGGTCTCACTATGTAGCCCTGTCTGTCCTAGAACTCAGTATGTCAACCAGCCTGGCCTTGAAACTCAGAGATCTGCCTACCTCTGCTTTGCAAGTGTTCCAGTTAAAGGCATGCACCACCACACTGGCCACACTCCTAGTTTTTTATAGACTAATTCATTATATTCTTGCTCATCATCTTCTGTACCACCTTTCTCATGTATCCTCCAAGTTTCTAAGTTGTGGAATGAATTGTTTTCCTGAGAAAGGTTGAAGGCTGTCGTAGACGTGTGTGTGTGTGTGTGTGTGTGTGTGTGTGTGTGTGTGTGTGTGAGAGAGAGAGAGAGAGAGAGAGAGAGAGAGAGAGAGAGATAGGAGAGAGTGTTGATCAGAGGGAGGTCCTCCATTGTGTTGCTCTGCCTAGCTTCACCCTAAGTTGGAGAAAGTAGCCTGTTTGTTTGATATCCAAATGCCAAATACTGCTGTAGTAAGAGGTGCATGGCATCCTTTTTCTCTCTGCAGCTGGAGTGTAGGGTCAGTGAAAGTTTCTTTTATTGCTTCTTGCTTTGTATTCCTGCCTCAAGGTGGAAGAGAAAGTTATTCCCCAACCATTTAATTTCTGTCCTTTACCCTCAGGTGTGCCGAGAGCCCCACCTTCCTCAGGGGCACCTCCAGCCTCAACAGCGCAGGCCCCCTGTGGTCAGACAACATATGGCCAATTTGGTCAAGGTGATATACAGAATGGGCCAAGCTCCACAGCTCAGATGCAAAGGTATGTACTGGGTGAGCCTACAATCAGTGTGATTCGAGAGTGGATTAGGAATGTATGAGGCTTTTTTTTTTCCTCGTTCTTTTAGATTCTTTCTTCTCCTCCCTCTATCCTGTTCGTCTTCTTTTAATTATTTTTTATTGCATTTATTTATTTTGAATGTGGGAATGATATGTGTGTGCATGCATGGCATGGGGTGCATATGGCGGGTCAGAGGACAACTTGTAGGAATTGTTCTCTCCTTCCAGTATGTGGGTTCTGGGGACCAAACTCAAGCCTTTAGGTGTGACAGCAAATATCTAACCCACTGAGCCATGTTGCCAGCCTTGCGTTCTTTTTTCTAGGTTACAGGTACTGCTACTGTCCAGCCCCATTGTGAACGCATGTTAGTACACCTGGATTCATTTCCATATTCTCTTTCTGTGAACCTGAATTTTTCCCCTTACCGGACATACATTTTCACAGTGGTTCTAGTCCCCACAAACCTGTGCTGGGGAGAAACAGGAAGAGGGAGCTCAGGATTGTCCGTGTCACCCTCTTCACTAGAGCAGACACTTAGCAGGACTGACTGGTTAAATCTGTACATGCCAGTTATGAAATGGAAGACTCCGAAGGAACGCTGCATAAATACTGAGAACCTGGTAAAGCTCTCTTTGCGTGGAGTCTGTTAAAGGAGGGAAGTCTTGTCTGTCAGAAGGTTGTTTGGCTTCTGTACTAGTTTAGAAAGTATAACTGGTTAGTAGATGTGAAAGTGGAAAAGTCATTTCTGGACTTACCAAGTGTCTTGTATTCATACATTGTAAGTCTTAGATAAGGCAAATGTGGGACACAATAGATGATGAGGGACAGACAAATAGACCTAAAGATGCAAGGTGGGGTGAGGCTGTGGTGATTTGTGAGAAGGGTGGAGCTGTTTAAACACTCTGTGAAGTATTTGAGACCTTAGTGAACTGGAGAAGGAAACCATGTGAGATCTGAGGGAAGAGTGTTTTTGGTAGAGGGTACAGCAAATGCAAAGGCCTTGAGGTAGAAATTCATTTGGTGGACAGAGGAAGAACAAGAGGTCAATGTACTGTTGGAATGTAGTCAGTAGTAGAGCCCTTGAAAAAGATTCAATAGTGAGGTAAGAGATGGGCCTACAGAGAGTGTTTCAGAGGGGCTGGAGAGATGGCTCAGCAGTTAATAGCTCTTGCTGCTCTTGCAGAGGATCTGGCTTCAGTTCCCAGCACACACATGGGGGCTCACAACCATCCATAATTCCAGTTCCAGGGTATTCAAGCTCTCTTTGGGCCTCTTTGGGTACCAGGGACATACGTGGTGCACATACATGTAAGCAGATTTTTCTGTCCCTCCTGCCAGCTCCCAAATATCCACAGAGAAATTTCTTGTTAATTATGAAAGGTTGACTGATAGCTTAGGCTTGTTCTAGCTAGCTCTTACTACTTAAGTTAACCCGCCGGTCGGTGGTGGCGCACACCTTTAATCCCAGCACTCGGGAAGCAGAGGCAGGCGGATCTCTGTGAGTTTGAGGCCAGCCTGGTCTCCAAAGCAAGTTCCAGGAAAGGCGCAAAGCTACACAGAGAAACCCTGTCTCAAAAAACAAAAAAACAAAACAACAAAAAACAAAACAAAACAAAACAAAAAACAAAACAAAACAACAACAACAAAAAAAAAGTTTGGGGTTGGGGATTTAGCTCAGTGGTAGAGTGCTTACCTAGCAAGTGCAAGACCCTGGGTTCCATCCTCAGCTCTGAAAAAAAAAAACAAAAAACAAAAAACTTAAGTTAACCCATTTCTATTAATTTACATGCTGTCAAGTGACTCATGGCTTGTTACCTCATCTCCTACATGTCATGCTTTTTCGTCATCCGACTGGCAACTCTGCCAGTCTTTTCTCTCTGTCCTGAAGTCCTGCCTGTACCTCCTGCCTAGCTATTGGCCATTCAGCTTTTTATTGCACCAGTCAAAGTGATACATTTTCACACAGTGTACAAATACCCCATAACACATACATAATAGCAAAAAACAAAACAAAAAAGCCAAAACCACTCACATACATAAAGTGAAATTAAATGAAGTAAAGAGAGGCCAGGTGCCTGAGGCACACAGTTTTAACCCCAGCAGTCAGGAGGCAGAGGCAGATGGATCTCTGTGAGTTCCAGCCTAGCCTGGTCTACAAAGCAAGTTCTAGGCCAGCTAAGGCTATATAGTGTGTGGGTGGGGGGAAGAGTGTGTTTCATGACTGTTTCAATCAGCTTTGTTCATTGTTGCAGGAAGATGAGGGCAGAGAATTGACCATTGGATTTGGCAAGGTCATTATCATTAATAAAGGCAGTCTCAGTGGAGAGATGAAGAAAACTGCCTACTTGGATTGGCTCAAAGACTTTCTTTTTTTTTTTCCTGAGGCAGGGTTTCTCTGTAGCCATGGCTGACCTGGAACTCGCTTTGTAGACCAGGCTGGCCTCAAACTCAGAGATCCTCTTCTGCCTCTGCCTCTGCCTCTTAAGTGCTGGGGTTAAATGAGGTGCCATCACTACCCAGCATATCAAAGACTTTCAACGGGGAGTAGATACTATAGCCTGAAAACTGTTTTGTTGAAGGACTCTAGAAAAGAGAGATGAAATAGAAATTTAAAAAAAGTTTTCCTCCCAAACTCAAAATTAAGCTGTTAGAAAGTGAAAGCCTCAAGTTCCAGAGACCAAGAGGAGACTTGAAGTCAGAATAGAAAGTTGACTTTGTGACTGCCTGTTAATTAGGTGGAAATTATCATCTTGAGAAGCAGGTGTTGGGGAAAGGAATCGAGTCCTCGCATCTTCCCACGAGGTGCTTGGGATCAAGACTTTGATTTTGAAGTGTGTATTGGGACTACACCTGCAGAAAAAGTTTCTGCACACTGTTAGAGGATGAGGAGCTCTGGTTTGCTCAGGTTGACTATTGGTAATCAGGGAGGGAATAGGCAAATGGACACGAGGGAACATTTTGGAATAATAAAAATGGTATGAGCCTAGTGTGTTGATATGCCCTAGTGCTTGGGAGGCTGAGTCAGGAGAATCACAAGTTTGAGGCCAACTTGGGCCACACAGTGGAGACCCAAACAAAGAACAGTAACAGCAACTTGTGCTAATCGAGGCAGAGCTAGATGATGACACATGCCTGTAGACTCAGATAGTGGGGAAGCTAAGGCAGTGGCTTCCTTGAGCCCGAGATTTTGATGCCAGTTTGAGCAACACAGGAAGGTCTGGTCCCAAACAAAAACTCAGGCTGGGTATGACAGCACACATCTTTTTTGGTTTTTAGTTTTTTAGACAGTGTTTCTTTGTATATTCCTGACTGTCCTGGAACTTGCTCTGTAGACCAGGCTGGCCTCAACTCACAGAGCTCCAACTGCCTCTGCCTCCTGAGTGCTGGGATTAAATGTGTGTGTCACCACCACCTGGCTTAATGGAGTAACATTTAATGAGGAACGGGAATATCATAGATAAATTTCATAAAAATATGAAAAAATGCACACGATTTAGAGAGTATATGTAGTTTGATCCTGTTTACCAAATGCTAAAAACTGATAAAACTGAACTCTGCTGTTGTAAAGATAAGGGATGGTAATTGAGAATTAGGAGTAGTCACCCCTGGAGACGGAGGAGGGAATCATGGAGACACATGGAGGGCCTTGTGGATGTAGTGTGCTGTACTTTCTGATTTGCTTTCTCATGTCATTGGCTGTATTATGTTAAGTCTTGGAAGTTGCAAACCAGGTTTCGATTTTGGTTCTAGCTTGTTCTGTTATGCTTTCAGTGGTTTTGTTTTCTATCTTCTCTGTCTCATTATTTTGCTATAGGGTTAGATTAAATAGGAAAACTATAGATGCTATATATAGGTATGGGGAGTTCTTGACAGATTAACACTGGGCAGCTGATAGCATTAATCCACACTACTAGAGCAATATAATTAGTCTGACAAGATTTATTGAGCATCTGCTGTGTGGTTAACAGTATGTTCAGTATTGTGGACCACAGAATAATGCAGGGCCCAACAAAGAGCTTGAAGTAAGGGTTCGTAGCAGAAATGCTAGTTGAAAGCAGCATTAGGGATGGGTTCATAGTTCACCATTGCAGTACTTGCTTGCCTAACATATGCAGGTCACTGGGTTCAAGTCCCAGCACGACACACACATAAAAGAGCTACCAGTTGAAGGAAAAGTGACTGGCTGGCTAAACTAAGAGCAGATGGAGCTGGTCAAACCTAAAGTACTAGTTATTTAGTAGAGATAAAATAAGGCGGGGAGGGGCGGGGAGAAGGTTGGTGGGTAAGTGCCTGACAATCTCAGTTTGACCCCATAAGCAGTTCCGGATGCATGGTGCACATCTGTAATCCCAGTGCTCTTACAGTAAGATGGGAGGTGGAGGCCGGAGAATGGGCAGGAGCTTGAGGGCCAGCCAGCCTGGAGTATGCTGTGCAGCAGGAACTAGAAAGACTGCTTCCACATGGTAGAAGTTGAGAACTGACGTCTGAAAGTTGTCTTCCAGACTCTACACACTTACTGCTCACTTACCCTGGTACAAACGTGGTTGTGCATTTACTCACAGGGAAAAAAAAAATGGAGCATGCACACACTCACTGAGATAGTGTGTCACTATGTAGCTCTGACTGTCCTGGAACTCACTCTGTAGAACTCACAGAGATCCACCAGCCTCTGCCCTCCCAGTTTTGTCACTACATCTGGCAAAAAAGAAAAAAATAATAACTTAATAAGTAATTATTTTTGAAGAGAGTGTAAGTCAGAAATTCAGTGTTTTGATAGATTTGATTCATCCCAAGTCCCAGATGGAGTTTCTGTGTTGCATAGATCTGCCCTAAGATCTTCCTGAGACATCAGAGCAGCTGCCTACACTTGGTATCCAGTGATACTGGCATGACTAGTAGTCATACTTGACTGTGTTGTCATTGTGTGAGTGTCTGACGTGGTTGCTCAAGTGACAAGGTGTGGGTGGCTAGTAGACCCGATAGGCTACTTGGTGTGCCATTTCTCTAGTCTTTCCTTGGAACAGCAAGCCTCCTCCTCCCTTTGTTGCCTGCTCAGCCAGTCTCAGCCGACTGCTTCCTGCTCTCTCCAATTCTTCTCACACCATCCCAAGACGTCATAGGTCCTTTAGTTGAACAATCAGGTTTCATTGATTGGTCTCAACGTTCCTTGAGTAGGCACTTGCTGGAAGTCTGCTCATGTGTGCCTAACCTTTCAACTTCTTCAGGTGTAGGTTACAAAACTGAGGCAGTTTGTCCACATAGGACTGAGGCTAAGGAGGTGGTAACATCTCAATCAGACTAAATAATGTTTGACCCCAGGGTGCTTGGTATTTGTGAGTGAACCTAGTGGAAAGTAAGCTTTGCCACAATTCTTACTTGTGTAGACTATCAACAATGTCATTTGCCGGCGGTTGGAGAGATGGCTCAGTGGTTAAGAGCATAGGCTGCGCTTCCAGAGGTCCTGAGTTCAATTCCCAGCCCCCACATGGTGGCTTACTACCATCTATAATGAGGTCTGGTGCCCTCTTCTGGCATGCATTCATACATGCAGGCAGAACATTGTATAAATAACAAATAAACCTTTAAAAAAAAAAATGTCATTTGGCCAAAACTTCGCACGTCTAAAGCTGTCAGAGAGCTCAGGGTGAACATGCAGTGCCAGAACACAATGGAGCTTCCTGTAGTGGTGTGGAGCTCTGCCGGCTTCAACAGACTTCTCACCCTGTAGGTACCTGCTTTCATTGTCTTTACAGGCTCCCGGCTGCGGCGTCTCAGCAGTTTGGGTCCCCATTGGCCCCTGTGGTCAGCCAGCCAGCTGTGCTTCAGCCCTATGGCCCTCCCCCGACAAGTACACAGGTGACCGCACAGCTTGCCGGAATGCAGATCAGTGGTGCTGCGTCCCAAGCCCCTCCCTCTTCTGGGTTGGGCTATGGTAAGTAGTGATGGGACCAGGATGCTGTCATCCACTTTTTGGAAGTTTTGGTTCTGGGCATATTTTTGATTTCCTGTGCCTTTGAGTTCCAAATGCAGCGACAGTCGTATCATATTTGTGCCTTTTTGGGGGAGGAGAAAGACTTTACCAAACGAGGCAGAATGACTGGGCCTTCGCCTCTGCCTCTTCTGTTCCCAGGTCCACCAACATCATTGGCCTCAGCCTCAGGAAGTTTCCCTAATTCTGGTCCCTATGGCTCCTATCCTCAGAGCCAGGCTCCTCCCCTTAGCCAGGCTCAAGGTCATCCTGGAGTCCAGCCTCCCCTGCGATCTGCCCCACCACTGGCTTCCAGCTTCCCATCCCCAGCTTCAGGTGGTCCTCGGATGCCTTCCATGACTGGCCCACTCCCGCCTGGACAGGGCTTTGGGAGTCTCCCAGTGAACCAGCCCAACCATGTGTCCTCGCCTCCTGCTCACGCTCTGCCCCCAGGCACCCAGATGACTGGGCCCCCAGTACCACCACCACCTATGCACTCCCCTCAGCAGCCGGGTTATCAGCTGCAGCAAAATGGTGAGTCTCCCCTCAGCATCAAGGCTTCAGCTGCTCAGGGCTTTCTGTTTGTTTGTCCTGGTACTGCTTGCTAAGTACTAAATTCGATGGACAGCTTCAGGGTACCATTACTAGGATGTGAGGTTTGTAAGATAGTCTTCTTGTCTCTTAGCTCATGGAGATAGTGTGGCCTTTCTTTGAGTGGCTTCCTCAGGCACTAATATACCCCATAATCTGTTTCAAAAAGAGTCCAGTTACTTTCCTGAGTCCTTAAGCAGAGAGAGTCCTTAATCATCAACCTTGTGCCCTTGTCTCTCAGGTTCCTTTGGACCAGCCCGAGGCCCTCAACCTAATTATGAGAGCCCGTACCCTGGAGCGTCTACCTTTGGCAGTCAGCCTGGGCCTCCTCAGCCACTGCCTCCTAAGCGCCTGGACCCTGATGCCATCCCCAGCCCTGTAAGTAGGTGCTTATGTGGTCTTGGGGAGACACATGTCGGCCAGATGTGCAGGCTGACCTAGATGAGATGTTTGCCTCATATTTTCTGATAACATTCCCTTTTCAACTATCATCTTAAAGACTTAGAACTCAGATATGATGTCTAAACTTTTGAAATGGAATTTGAAGTCCCCAAAGTCTTCTAGTGCGGTTTTAATGCACAGCTATATATAGGAGAAAGGGGAACCAAGAGTGATCAGTCATGTTGGTAGAGCTCTGGGTTGAGGCCTATGTTCTGTTGCTCTTGCACATAATAATAACATGGTCATCTTTGCCATTCTGTGGAGTAATGGCCAGGTCTCACTCCCGTAGATATAGTAGGGCATCATTCTTCTTGATCACTAGAGCAGGTAGGAGCTCTCTGGTGTTAGGTGGTCAGAGCAAGAAAGCCGCACTCTGCTCCTATATGGGTAGTGTTGTAGGATGATGCCCACAATACTGCTGATTGTCAGGTCCCTGCTGTGTGGATGGGGAGCAGTCATAGTGTATGAAGGCAGTGTGCATGTACACTCCATTGAGGAAGCTGCTTCTCCCCCAGAGGCACTGGACTCCTCAGCCCTTCCTTATCAGACATGGCTAGAGTAGGTCTTCACATGGGCCCGCTTTATATCCTGTCTGTGACATCGATGTCGGTTCCCTCTTCATACTTAGCCATTGTCATATTCCATTCCGTTCTCCCTCTTCCTTTGGGGAACTACCACAGTTAGGAAGCCTGTTAGTTAAGTGACAGCCCCCCCACTTCTCTCTTCCATGGTGGGAAGGAGAGTTTAGCTGGACAGCCAAGGCATCTTCCAGCATGAGAGTTCTTTGACCTGCTGGGGAACTTCCTGTTCCTCAAGGTTTTTCCCATTAGGGCCTCCCTAAAGAGTCCTGCTTGCCTCCTGCTTGCTCCACCTGAGCTTATCTTGCTCCATGGTAGTCTGAGTCACTGAGGCCTCCTTGTTAGGCCTCTGTGTTGGGCTAGAGAGACTTGGAATTCCAGATCTACTGGGTCCCTGACTTCAGCAGTCTGAGCTGGGCTCCAGCTCTTCATGTCTGATTCACCAGGGTTAGATAGAGAAGTAACATCTGCCTCTTGTTCTTTTGTCTCCCTCCCTGTGTACCCCTGCTGCCTTTATTATTAAAACACTAAAAGCAACTTAATGAGCTGCCTCCTCAGCAGAAAACCAGGCACAGAATAGACCCTGATGCCATTCCTAGTCCAGTAAGTGCAGGGGTGGGAGTATGTGCTTGTCACCCGTGTTAGTGCCACTCATGCATGCCTGTGACTTCACCTCATCTCCCATGGCCATCCTTCTCCATTCTCCTCCTTGAGCCCTTCTAGATCCTTGCTTTTACAAGCTGAAGGATATGCATGCCCCCAAGTCACCATGTACGGGAGAGAAAGCAAGCTGTTAGCAGTGCCTTGAGTATGGGATGGTGGATGGTCAGGCTCTGAGGGTGGGTCTGGTGGCATGTTAAGCTTTGGTTTTGGTCCTGCTGGCTCCTCCAGGAGCTTGTGTGTGGCATGTGGTGGAACCAGACAGTCAAGCAGCAGATCCTTCCCATTTGAGGTGAGGAGAAATGTTCCGGTGGGTGGCTATGAACGTCCAGGTTCATGGCATTTCTTACAAGGGAAGAGCTTGCTTGTTTTGGGAGAGTGTGGGCCACCTTCTCATCTGGAGAGTCTTAGACTCTGGTGTATCTCCAAGCTTCAGTTCTTTCTGCTGCGGGATACAGTCTTATTTGCCCTTTACTTTTTCTGGTTTTCTCAAACTCCTCTTGAAGTAACTGACCAAAGGTCACCAGCCTGAACAAGGGTCTGATTACCAGCTTTGCATATCCTTTTTGTGTTTGTTCTCCTCAATGTCTTGTTCCAAGTAGAGGTTTGAGGACCTGGCCATAAGGCTTGGGCATTTGTCCTCTCCTCTATGGCCCCACCAACGCTCACCCAAAAGGAAGGCAGCATTTGCTTCCTTCCCTGATCATTTCTGGCTGTTTAATTCTCTCCTCCTCCCGTTCCTTGTTAATTTCATTGAGTTTAGAGCCATTCCAGGTAGATTCATTTCTACATGGGTTTCTGTCTTCTGTTCTCCTTGCTCTGGCTCAGTGTGTTTCCTGGAGAGGAGGGAGGGGAAGGTTTGGGAATGGAGAATGGAATCCAATCATGTCTTATGGCTTGGGGTCAGAGTTGAAGCTTTCCTGGAGTGGGAGGAATAAAAGTGCCTGGAGGTCAGGGGTTGTTCATCAGAAAGCCATTCTCACCAAGGCCCACCCAACATCTCCTGCTCACTGCTGCCAAGAGGAAGGTCAGCCTCGTAGCGTTTGATACAGACTCCGAAGGAAAGCATGCCTGGTGCATGAGGTGTTTTGGGCAGATTCTTTGTTCTTGTGCTAGTCTGGCCTGCCTTTGTCCTCACACCTCTTTTTCTTTGAGCCTGTCACTCACTTCACTTTTCTCTGACAGATTCAGGTTATTGAAGATGATAGGAACAACCGGGGTTCAGAGCCATTTGTTACTGGTGTACGGGGACAGGTGCCACCCTTAGTCACCACCAACTTCCTGGTGAAAGACCAAGGTGAGACGAACTTTAACATCTGTTTCCCTATGGCAGCTAATTCTCTAAGGCTATCAGCCATGGATCATGCTTTTATTGGTCTTTAACCAGAGACCAGTTTCCCCACCCCGTCCCACTTCCTCCCTCAGTCCTTCAGGGGGCTAAAAGCTACTGCCAACTCTTAACATTTGTGGAGGTGGGGTGACTCTCCAGTAGAGAGCTGGTATCCAGAAGGCTTCTGGGATATGACTAAATCTTGTACTTTCTTCAGGGAATGCAAGTCCCCGGTACATTCGATGCACATCTTATAATATCCCTTGCACATCTGACATGGCTAAGCAGGCTCAGGTACCTCTGGCGGCTGTCATCAAGCCGCTGGCAAGGCTGCCCCCAGAGGAGGTAAGTCTCGGAAGGGGCCAGAATCCAATGAAAGAAATGGAGGGGAACGATGCTTCTTTCTAGATGGGATTCGGACTGGCATGGAAACCATCTTGGTTGGGCAAGAGGGGACAGTATCTTTGGTACTCTCAGGGCCCAAACTTGGTAGCAGTGGGAAGTATGAAAGCAAAAGCCAAATCCATGACTTTGTGAGACAAGGGTTCACAGGAGGAACAAATGAAAAGAACCAGAGCAACACTCAGGAAACTGAAACAGGAGGCCATGGAGTTCCAGCCTGGCCTGGCTACACAGTAGACTGCATCTCAAAACAAACAAGGAGCAGGCATGGTATTCAGAAGGATTTAAAGCTAGTCGGGGCCATATAGTAAGACTCTGTTTTAAAATAAAACAAAATAGGTAGGACCAACCTAACTTCTACAGGCAAGACAGCTGGATGTAGGAACCCATGTGTGGTCAAATCTCTGGATGATGACAGTGTGTTGACTTGAGATGGGTAGGGCTCTTAAGAAGGCACATAAAAGAGAAGGTACTGTTGTATCCAACATTCCATTCCTCACCTGGCTTGGGCCCCCATCTGCCAATTCAGTACCTGAGAGCAGTGGGTTGTTTTTTTTGTTTTTTTTTTTTTTTGGTGGGGGAGGCTGATTTCTTCAAGACAAGGCTTCTCTGTACACCTGCTTCTGGAACTCACCCTGTTGACCAGGCTGGCCTCAAACTCAGAAACCTGCCTGCCTCTGCCTCCTGAGTGCTAGAATTAAGAGCAGGGAGCCACCATGCCTGGTGAAAGCATTTTTAAAAATTAGCTGTTTATTTAGGTCTTGAGAAGTAACACGTGGCCGGACATGATGGCGCATGCCTTCAATCCCAGCACTCAGAAGGCAGAGGCAGGGGATCTCTGTGAGTTCTAGGCCATCCTGGTCTACAGAGCAAGTTCCAGGATAGCCAGGGCTACACAGAGAAACCCTGTCACGAAAAAACAAACCAAAGAAGTATCACTTAGGTATTTGAGAGTTTTCTAGAACTGGGACCTCAAGGCTCAGGGTACATCTGCTTTCTCACTTCCATTCTGGATGCTTGTGAGGATGGTTAGATCCTTTTTGTATTTGGAAGATGTCGTCTGCTGGGACAGCAGTAGGTGTCCCAGAATTCTTTTGCAAGTGATGGGGAAGAAGCATCATAGATATGCAGGGAAAGAAGCAGAAGTCATCTCTAGGACAGGAGTAGAAATCCTGTATAATTTTTGCCTTTCTCCTCATACACCCATGGCAGTTCCTGGCTTGCTATGGCCAGTTTCATAGGCCTCTTCATTTTTAGGCAGAAATGCATTCTGGGAGAGGAAATGAAAAGAGAGAACTGGAGTTTCTCCAGTGAGCAGTACCGTTATCATTGTCCTCATTCTCTTTCACTGTATTCCCTCCCCGACAGAGTGTCTGAGCCGTGCTGCCTCTCCCTCCAGTCTGTGTCATGTGTTGCCATGTCTGAGCCCACTGTAGCTCCCTCCATCTGAGCCCCTGCCCCTTGTTCCTTAGGCTTCACCGTATGTTGTGGACCATGGCGAATCTGGTCCTCTGCGCTGTAATCGCTGCAAAGCATACATGTGCCCTCTCATGACGTTCATCGAGGGAGGGAGGCGCTTCCAGTGCTCCTTTTGCAGCTGTATCAATGATGGTATGCTGTGGAGGCTGAGCTTTGTGGGGAAGGCTTGCCTCTTCGTTATTCTCTCTAGTTAGATCGATGGGGAAGTGGGGCACACGTGAGGACATGGGGTATTGGAATGATGGGAAGGAGATCAGCTAAGAATTGGCATACTGCGATTGAGGGTGAACATTTTAGTAACACACTGCATCCTCCCTACAGTTCCCCCCCAGTATTTTCAACATCTGGATCATACCGGCAAACGTGTGGATGCTTATGACCGTCCTGAGCTGTCCCTGGGCTCCTATGAATTCTTGGCCACTGTAGATTACTGCAAGGTGAGGGAAGGTAGTGGGAGAGGAGCGGTGGGTAGAGGATTGTGAGACAGCCCGAAGAGCCATTACCGTTTCCCTTACCCTGGCATGGTCCCCTTTGATGCCCATTGCATTGCCCTCTAGTCTCCTGGATGCTTACTGTTCTCCTGTGCCTTCACCATTTCCTTCCTCTACAGAACAATAAGTTCCCCAGTCCTCCTGCCTTCATCTTTATGATTGATGTCTCCTACAACGCCATCAGGACTGGTCTTGTTCGGCTCCTCTGTGAGGAGCTCAAGTCACTCTTAGACTACCTGCCTAGGTGAGAGTTGAGAAGTACTGCTTTCCTTTGGTTAATGGTGGGTGTCTGGCTTGACCGAGCAAGTGGAACAGGTCATGAAATCGTGGGTGCTGAAGAAGGTGGCCAGTCTGGGTAACAGTGTCACCTTCCACAGGGAGGGTGGAGCAGAAGAGTCAGCAATCCGAGTTGGCTTTGTCACCTACAATAAAGTGCTCCACTTCTACAATGTGAAGAGCTCCTTGGCTCAGCCACAGATGATGGTTGTATCTGATGTGGCTGACATGTTTGTGCCACTGCTGGATGGCTTCCTGGTCAATGTTAATGAGTCCCGGGCAGTCATCACCAGGTAAGAGCCGGGGGTGAGATGAGAGAGAGTGGGAGGGCACACTCATAGAAGGCCAGGGAGTTGAGCAGAGGGTTAGTAAATGAACAAGGATGTGGTCCGGGAGTTTTCAGTCTGGGAGCCAGATAACTATTTATTCTAGGAAGTGAGAATGGAGGTAGCTAAAAGCTGGGTGGCAATTTGGGTTGTCTGCCATCATCTGTCTTTTCAGCTTATTGGATCAGATCCCAGAAATGTTTGCAGATACAAGAGAGACAGAGACAGTATTTGCCCCAGTTATCCAGGCTGGGATGGAAGCTCTGAAGGTAAGGCAGGAGTTCCTAGCAGCCCCTCTCTTGCTTTCCTCTGGCCATGCTGTTTACTGGAAAACAGCCTTCATGATTGAGAGCTGTCCAGCAAGTCAGCCCATTTCACAGTTCGTGCCTAATAAATGACAAAGAAAACAATAGGGAATAGTGGATGAATAGAGAGAGGAACAGACGAGTCATTTTCTGTTTTTCCCTAGGCTGCCGAGTGTGCAGGAAAGCTGTTTGTGTTCCACACATCCTTGCCCATTGCAGAGGCCCCAGGGAAGCTGAAGAATAGAGATGACAGGAAGTTGATCAACACAGACAAGGAGAAGGTGTGGGACTTGAGGGGGGAAGGGCCTCCCGTTACAGAGGAAGGTGGTAACTTTCCAATGTCACCTCTTCCACATTAGCCAGGTGAACTGGGATTACATCTGTGACTGCCAACCCGCTCACAAGATTCTTGGTGGACTTGACCTTTTCTTTCATTTTTGCTTTTTTGAGATTTGGTCTATCTATGTAGCCTAGACTGGTCTGGAACTCACTATGTAGCCCAGGCTGACCGGATACTTGTAGTGATCTTCTTGTCTCTGCTTCCTTTGTGCTGGGATTATAGGCATGCCTGAACACACCTTGCACCTTTTCTTTTTCCTTTTCCGAGCAATTTTCTCCTACTGCAGGAATTACAAGGTGGTAGTGGGTCTGAAGTCGTGAAAGTGTGAGTTTCTCAATTTACATAGGACATGTCTTCTGTTCCCCTCCAGACTCTGTTCCAGCCTCAGACAGGTACCTATCAGACTCTGGCCAAAGACTGTGTGGCCCAAGGCTGCTGTGTGGACCTCTTCCTCTTCCCTAACCAATATGTAGATGTGGCCACACTCTCTGTTGTTCCCCAGCTCACTGGAGGCTCTGTCTACAAATACGCCTGCTTTCAGGTATAGAATTCTGGGTGTGGAAGTATCTGCTTATATGTGGAGTGGCTCTTTACCTACTGACTTGTCAGTGGTGTGTGAAGTTGAGCCCAGACTATAGTGGTTAGGTGCACGGCTCTTCAAGTCAGTCCCGGGTTGAAGTGAAGCCCCCTCACTAACTGGCATAGGAAATCACTAAATTACTCCTCTTCTGTCCTTTCCTCTTCAAGGTAGAGTTTACTAATTAGGACTTGTCTACAGAATTAAACAATTATCTATAAAAATACTCTGTGTGCTACTTGATATGTCATGAGTCCATAAAAGCTTCTCTGTCACTGTCACCCTTACTTTCACTGCTGCTGTGATGCAGCAGGCTTGTAGAGTGGGAGGGAGGCAGGGAGACGACTGCAGGCTGAGCTGTGTGGTCAGTGATGGGACTCTGGCCTGGGCTGCAGGTGGAGAATGACCAGGAACGGTTCTTGAGTGACCTGCGTCGGGATGTACAGAAGGTGGTTGGCTTTGATGCTGTGATGCGGGTTCGGACAAGCACTGGTGAGTTCTGGTTGAGGCTAAGTCTGTTTGAGGCACAAGTCTTAACCTTTAGCCCTGACCTATCCCTGTGGCCTCAGGTATCCGTGCTGTAGATTTCTTTGGAGCTTTCTACATGAGCAACACAACAGATGTGGAGTTGGCTGGACTGGATGAGGACAAGACAGTGACTGTGGAGTTCAAGCATGATGACCGGCTCAGTGAAGAGAGTGGAGCCCTCCTGCAGGTGGCAGGCGGGAGACGGAGTGGGGGGTGAAGATGCCGGATGCATTCACTGGGAAGATAAGGGGCGGGTGGAATTGTGAGGGAGGGGTGTGATTCCCCCTTTCTCCCTTCCCCTAGTGTGCCCTGCTTTATACCAGCTGTGCAGGGCAGCGTCGGCTCCGCATCCACAACCTGGCCCTAAACTGCTGCACCCAGTTGGCTGATCTCTATCGAAACTGTGAGACTGACACGCTCATCAACTACATGGCCAAGTTTGGTGAGGGTAGAAGCAGGGCAGGGTGGGACGGGGGTGAGAGAAAGGTCCAGCGTGGCCAACAGCTCAGCACTCCTGGGGAGATGTGATGATGGGAAGACGCCTGGAGAGGACACTGACCAGTGACGGCTGTCTCTCCTTCCCGTACAGCGTATCGGGGTGTTCTGAATAGCCCTGTGAAGACTGTCCGAGACACGCTCATCACCCAGTGTGCCCAGATCCTGGCCTGTTACAGAAAGAACTGTGCCAGCCCTTCTTCTGCAGGACAGGTCGGGCAAGGATGCTAACAGAGGGGTTGTTTCAACAAAAGTTTGCACTTTAGAGGAGTTTCCCATGGTCATTAACTTTATTTCCATACATTTCTCAGCTGATCCTTCCTGAGTGTATGAAGCTGCTCCCAGTTTACCTGAACTGTGTGCTGAAGAGCGACGTTCTGCAGCCTGGAGCCGAGGTCACTACTGATGACCGTGCCTATGTCCGACAGCTGGTTTCCTCCATGGATGTAGCTGAGACCAATGTCTTCTTCTACCCTCGGCTCCTACCACTGGTGCGATTGAGGACTGGAGTGTGAGACATTGTACTGAGGACAGGGAGGAGGAGGAGGGGAGTGGGATTACTTTATTGCCGACAGTAAGGAATTTGTTTTTATGTACATTTTGCATCACTATCTAGAGACAACTTTCTGAGTTTATGTGTGTAAAGAAGTGTCTTGTAGTTCTTGGTGACTTTTTCCTTTTTGTCTAGACAAAGTCTCCCATGGACAGTACCACTGAACCACCAGCAGTTCGAGCGTCTGAAGAGCGTTTAAGCAGTGGCGATATATATTTGCTGGAAAACGGGCTCAACCTCTTTGTCTGGGTGGGGGCAAGCGTCCAACAAGGTGTTGTCCAGAGCCTTTTCAACGTCTCCTCCTTCAGTCAGATCACCAGTGGCTTGGTGAGAACAGGGTATCAAGGATGATAATGGGTATGGAAAAACACTTTGGTGATTTGACTGGGGGGTCAGTGAAGTCATTATGCTGGTCCCTTTACGTATCAGAGAACACTTGGGGCAAGCTTTTTCAGACTTCCTCATTTCCAACGATACCTAAATCTGGATTGCTCCCTCCTGATGGACTTAAAAGTACTTTATCATAGTAATGAATGAATTTTTGTTCCAGAGTGTTCTGCCAGTTCTGGATAATCCACTGTCCAAGAAGGTTCGAAGCCTCATCGATAGCTTACGGGCACAGAGAACGCGGTACATGAAGGTAACACAGATCTTGTGTGTTTGGTGGTGGTGGTGCTGGTGCTGGATATTGAACCCCGGGCCTCCTATATGCCAGGCAGGCACTCTCACTAAGCCACATCCCCAGCACAGCAACACTGACCTGATTCCTTGTCAAGTCAGCAAGAAGGAGCATGGGGAGGTAGAGTCTAAGTGCTTTGTTACCATTGGCCTTTCCTCACAACCTGCCTTCTGGCTGTAGCTTATCGTGGTGAAACAGGAAGACAAGTTGGAGATGCTGTTCAAGCACTTCCTGGTGGAAGACAAGAGCCTAAGTGGAGGTGCATCCTATGTGGACTTTCTCTGTCATATGCACAAGGAGATTCGGCAGCTACTGAGCTAAAGCAAGTGGGTAAATGGTATCGGGTCCCAGGCCAGCTTCCAGAAAGTACCCCAGGATGGCAGAGAAAATTGGGACAGTTCCCTATCTTATGAGTCATGTAAGCTGACCTCAGTCTCTTTAGGGGGGGAGGGCAAGATATAAGGAGACACCTTCTTTCTGGGCTCAAATATCCTACCACTCTGTCATGTCCTGCTGATGGAAGGTGCCCTGGTCCCTTCCTCTACCCTCTCTCCTGCTAATCCTGTTGTAATGAATGTAGTTTATCAGTTCACTGTATATGATCCGGTGTTGGGGGTTTGGAGGCAGCGAGACTCTGGGTGTCCCTTTGGACCAGCCTCCAAGAGGAAGGGGGCAGGCAGGCAAGGAGTGGGAATCCCAGGGCTATTACAGGAGGTGGCAAATTCAGCTCCGTGTCATCAACAACTTCCTATATTAGGGATAAAATATACAGGTGCACAAGAGCTGGGGTACAGACTGTAAGTGGTAGAGAGTAAAGTAGTTGGTCCTTTGGGGGCCTGGTGGTCAGTAACAAAATCATAGTTACTGAGGATGAATGACTAGTCTCTCTACTTCCATTGTGCGTGCTCTCTCTCCCCTGCTATGATTGGTGAGCACTTCGTGGACAGAAGCACATAGCTAGAGATGAATGAGCCTGGGGACTGAATGCAAAGCATTAACACCTTGGGGAGGTAGCAGCTTCCTTTCCAGCCGGAGAAGCCCCAATACTGAATGGTTCTGTAGAGAGCCTGATGGTCAACTTGCAATACCTCACAGAGCCAGCCCACATCCCACTCAGCTCCCACCAGAAATACAGCTTAAGCCGGGCGTTGTTGGGGAGAGACAGAGATAGCTGGAGCCCTCCCTGTCTTCCTGTGCCAGGACTTCACCGGGCTTTGGTATTGTCTGAGTGGCTGACCGTTATCTTTCAACTCCAATTGGCTGGGGCAGGACAAGGGCTAGGATTGATGGTGGTCAGGCTTGCCTGCTCCCAGCCCGGGATGCCCCTGCTCTGGACTTTTCATTTCTCTTCATTGGTTTATTTTTCAATGCATCTTTAATTTGTAAAGAAATAAAATAAGATGTAACCAGTGTCCTTTTTATTACTTGAGACCTCTCCCAGCCCGCCTGCGGCTAAGAGGAGCCGCGCATGCGCCGCGTGCCCCAGTGGCGTAGGACCTGGTCGGCTCTCCACTCACTGCAGGGCGGGGTTTCTTCCTGTCCGAGTGGGTCGGCTGTGGACATGGCTGCTCGCTGCACCGAAACGGTGCTGGCCGCTCTGGGGCTGCTCAGTGTATTTGCGGCCAGCAGCTCCGGGGCCGGGACTTCGGGAAAGGCGGGTGGGGAGGCAGAGTGGGCGGAGCCTTGGGACGGCGCGGTTTTCCGGCCGCCAGCTGCGCTAGGCGCAGTGGGGGTGGCGCGCGGGCTGAAGTCCCTGCCGCCGGGGAGCACGGATACGGTGGACCTACCGGTGCTGCTGTGGTGGAGCCCAGGCCTGTTTCCACACTTCCCGGGAGACTCGGAGCGCATAGAATGCACTCGGGGCGCGTGCGTGGCGTCCCGGGACCGGCGGGCGCGCGCCGACCCGCGGACGCGCGCACTGCTCTTCTATGGCACGGACTTCCGTGCAGCCGACGCCCCCCTGCCGCGCCTGG
>CABHPP010098872.1:0-55697 GCA_902168425.1 Peromyscus attwateri | reverse complement strand
TGTGTGTGTGTGTGTGTGTGTGTGTGTGTGTGTGTGTGTATGTGTGTGTGTATGTGTGGGGGTGGGGATATGTGCCAGTGAGTGTAGGTGCCCACAGAAGAGGGGAGCCCATCCTATGCAGCTGGAGTTGCAGGCAGCTGTGAGCCACCTGACGTGGGTGCTGGGAGCTGAGCTCAGGTTCAATGTGCTCTTAACTGCTGAGCCATCCCCTCCAAATCTATTTTTAGAGTTTTTAACTCACATACAGTAAACTGTGCTTTTTTAGGGGACTATTTTTCAAATTGTAATAAATATGCATTTAAACAGCCACCACCACCGTCAAGATCCTGAGCAGTGTCGTGACTTCTGAACTGTTGCTGCCCCTCTGCCCCTAGCCCCGGCAACCACTCATCTTGTTCAGGAGCGTCATGTCAATGGAATGATGAAGTAAGTAGGATTTCCAGTCTGGCTCCCATCACTCGGCCCCGTGAATGTGCTGTTCACATGTGTCATGGACTGCACCAGCAGTTTTTTTTTTTTATTCATGAATGCACCATGTGTGGTTTGTTCATTTACCAGTTGAAGGAACTTTCTGTTATTTCCAATATGGGGATTATTAATAGAGCTACTATGAATATTTCTTATAATTTTTGTGTAAATAAAAGTTGCCATTGCAGCCAGACAAACACAGGGACCCGTGTCATGGTATGTTTGATTGCTTATTAATAAACTATCAAGTACCTTTTAAACTTGCATTCTCAGTAGCAATATCTGAGTGAGATTGGACACCGGGTCCCTTTAGAGCTCACAAGCAGTTGTGAGCAGCCCGACATGGGGGCTCTTAACCTCTGTGTCACCTCTCCTCACACGTGATGTACAAATGTATATGTGTATTTGCTTTAATTTGTTTATTTTACATATATAGGTGTTTTGTCTGCATGATGTCCATGTACCACATGCATGCCTAGTGCCAGAAGAGGCTAGAGTTACAGACAGCTGTGAGTCACCACATGGCTGCTGGGAATAGAACCTGGGTCTTCTGGAAGAGCAGCCAGTGCTCTTAACTGCTGAGCCCCAGGATTTATCATCATATATATATATTTATTTATGAGGTGCACAGTGATTTTATGATTTATGAATACAATGTAGGATAATTAAATATAGTTTATTAACATATACATTACCTCAAACACCATTTTACAGTGAAAACATCTGATATTCACTCTCTCAATAACTTTTAATGCCTAATACCTTATGTAGCATAAAACCATGCTGTGCTATATAGCTCAATAGAAAAGAAATTCTTCTTCCTCCTAACCCAACTTGTACCATTTGGCTCTCATCTCCCTGCACCCACCCCTCCGCCTCTGTAGCCACTGTTCCACTCACTGCTTCCACGGGTCTGATTGTTTGGATTGCAATGTAAGTGAGAACATGTGGTCTTCGTCTGTCTGCACCTGGCTTATTTCACTGAGCATACTGCTCCCTGACGTCATCTATGCTGTCATAAATGACATTTCCTTTTTTAAAGGCTGAAAAATATTCCATCATATCCATGCATCCCACCTTTTCCTTTTGTGTTCATCTGATGGATGCTTATATTGGCTCCAGAATGTTCTTAATTGTCCCTTAAGAATCATTATGACTAGTGCTGCAGCGAACACAGGAGTCCAGGCATCTCTTCAGCACACTGTTTCATAACTTCAGAAGGAGGACTGCTGGGTTAGATGGTAATTCTATTTTAAGTTTTTAAAGGAGCTTTCATAATGGTTTTCATAAACAGTAAACTAATTCATAGTCTCACCATCCCTCCTTCAGACACTGGGTAGGTATTAAACACTGTTAAAAACTGTTAAACTCCTCATTAGCATCACTGGTAAATTCTTTATGTTCTGTGGTAAGGACTCCTGGTGTTTACAGTCCTATAAATAAGCAAAGATGTTAGGAAAGGAGCCATCTGGCTCCCTAGCTACAAGCCCTAGACTCTTTGCTGCCCTCACTACCCTGAGTAAAAGGACTGTCATTCAACCAGAGCAAGGCTACCTTTATGCCACACTAGCCATTCTGAACATGTTGCAGATGATGGAGAAAACAGTACAATGATCTCAACTGATATCCCTGGCTCCTGAAGATGCAACCTTAGCCAGGGTGATTTCTACTGTACTGGAGTTGTTGGTGTCAATCAGACTTCCAGATGGCCCTGCAACCATTTCTACCTAGGCCAGAGGGGGAGCACTTGCTCCTGCCTACCAGAGGAGGAGCATTAACCTACCTACCAGAAGGGGAGCACTTACCTGCCTACCAGAGGAGCTGTTGTGACTGGTGCTAAAAAGGCAAGACTGTGGTGGGTGAGATCTCACTGCACTATTAATCTTCATTTCCCCAATGGTTAGTGATCATGAGCATTTTTCATATATCTTTTGTCCATTCACGTGCCTTCTTGAATCTTGAACAAAGTCTGTATTCAGGTTCATCCTGTTTGTTTCGTTTAGTTGAGATGCAGTCTCACTATGTAGCTCTGATTGTCCTGGAACTCACTATATAGACCAAGGCAGGCACGGTTGCAAGCATCTCCTACCCACTGAGCCATCTCCTGCCACACCCCTATGTGGGATATTTATTCCTTGTGTTTTAAATCTGCAATGTCTCCCACCGGCTCTGGTTTTAAACCGTCAGTCTTCTTGTGGTAGCTCTAGTTTGAAGACTTCAGAACGTTTGGGATGTGGGATCTGAATGGTAGAGAAAAGGACCCAGGGTTCAGCCTTTGGAGGTTTCTGACCTAGTCCTTAGTGCCAGCCTCTCTCTCTGCTTCGTGGTCTGCAGCAGTCTGAGCAGCAGCTGCCACACGCTCCTGTCACCATGGCTACAGCTATGATGGACAGATCCCTCTGAAGCCATGAACTAAGTCAGCCCTTCCTCCCTTCAGTTCTTACCATCTGGTATTCTGTTTACAGCGATGAGAAAGGTAACCAGTACACCCCAACCAGATTATAGCTTGCAATGTTTTCTCCCAGTCCATCGCAGACCCACCTTCACATTGTGTTTCTATGTCACGCAGAGCACTGGAGAGTGATACAGTCCCAAAGAGTGTGTGAGGTCAATACAGTCCCATGTGCCTATTCTTGCTTTTGTTGCCTGTGCTTTTGGGTCAAATTCTGACCTCTCCCCGCATCTGCACTCCAAAAATCACCAACCAAACCAATGTTGTGTACTCTTTCCCTATGTTTTCTCTTAGTTTAGTTTCAAGACTTTAAATCATTGAGTTAATTTTGAATATGTTCCTTCTTCAGACTGACACCCAGTTTTCCAAATACTGTTAATTGAAGATGCTATCTTTTTTATTGTGTATTATAGGTGTCTTTGTGGGTTCATTTCTGGATACTCTATCCTGTTATATTAATTGATATGTCTATTTTTATCCAACTACTCTACTGCTATAATTACTATAGCTTCGAAACCATGTAGTGTGATTCCTCCATCCACGTTCTGTTTATGATTACCTTGGCTTCATTGCTGTGAATAGATGCTCTGACCATGGCAACTCTTATAAAGGAAAGAATTTAATTGCTACTGGCTTACAGTTCAGAGGTTTAGTCCGTTGTGTCATAATGAGGATCATGGCAGCAAGCAGGCAGCCATGGTGCTGGAAAAGTAGCTGAGAATTCTATATCTGAATCCTCAGGCAGCAGGAAGAGAGAGTCTGCCACTGGACCTGGCTTGGGCATCTGAGACCTCAAAGCCCATCCCTAATGACATACTTCCTCCAACAAGGCCACATGTGTGGTGATATTTTATTTGTATGTTAATAAATAAAGTTTGCCTGGAGGTCATAGCCAGCCATAAACAAAAGTCAGGTGGTGGTAGCACACGCCCTTAATCCGATCACATGGCAGGCAGAGTCTCTATATGTTCAAGGACACAGCTGAACGTGGTGACACACGCCTTTAATCCCAGTACCAACCATAGAGACCTGGAGGTCTGTATAGACAGGCAGTGACAAGGAAGTGATGTGGTAGGGCTTAGAGCCAATGAGAAGGCAGGACATCAAGGCAATAAAGGCACAGGTTAGACAGGAAGAAGCTGGTTCGGTTCTCTTGGGAAGCTACGGTGAGGTGGTGAGCTAAGGTTAGTTGGCGGGGCTATTGCTCTGATCTCTACAGCTTTCACCCCTGTATTTGGCTCTGTGTTTCTTACTTAATAAGACTGTTAATAACTTAATAACACACGTCCTCCAACAAGGTCACACCTCCTAATAGTGTCACTCCCTATGGGTCTATGGAGGCCATTTTCATTTAAACCACCACACTTGGCTACTTAGGGCATTTTGTGGTTTCATATGCATTTATATGCCATTTGAATGTTGTCTTTAATTTTAGCTTTATATTTCTCTATGGGCTTTTTGCCTTGCAAGTATGTATGTGTACCACATGTGTGCCTGGTCCCTTGAAGGCCAAAGAGGGCATCAGATCCACTAGAACTGGAGTTATAGATAGTTGTGAGCCACCAAGTGAATGCTGGGACTCAAACCCAGGTCCACAGCAGTAACTTCTCTTAACTGAACCTGCTCCCCCATGCCACTTTATTTCTCTCTCTCTCTCTTTATCCCCCAGAGACCCAGCTGTCCCAATGATGTGATTAACGTGAAGGATTGCTGACAGGATTGTAAGATGGTTTGGTCACTTTGGAAAATGATTTGGCAGCTCCACACAAAGCTAAGGATGAAGTTAGAGATGATTCAGTATTCCACACCTAGCGACAAACACAAAAGAAATTACAACACAGCAGCATGCACCCACATACAATATTGTGATGAATATAATATTATTCATTATAGAAAGTGGAAGCAACTCAAATATCCAAAAACTAATGGATGGAAAAGTACAATGTGATATATCTATAAATGGAATAGTATTGGGCCATAAAAATAATTATTACCGTGTGCTACCACATGAATGAATGTTCATGTGGTAGCACATGGTAACATCATGCATTGTGAAAAAAATGCCATCACAAAAGACCACACACTGCATTTATATGGAATTTCAACAAATCCACACAGACAATGAGAAAACTAGTGTTTTCCTAGGGATGGCCTTTGAGGGGCTATGTAGAGTGACTTCTCTTGGTAGTGAGCTTCTTTTAGGGGTGATAAAAGTGTTCTAAGGATGGATTTTGATAATAGTTATGAAATGTTGAATGTGTTACAAGCCAGTGGATTATACACTGCAAATGCGCCCATTGTTTGCTATGTGAAATTATCCTAATAATGTTGTTTTCAAAAATATATATCTATAATGTAGAAACAACACATAATGATGTGGATGTAGCCAAAGTCACACAGAGCAGCAAAGGGTATTGAAGATGTTTTATTTTCAGGTGGCATGCTAGAATCTGGGTAATAAAAAAACAGCTGGCAGGGGTCGCTGCTTAGTAGAAAAGTTTCCAGTTCTCTTTTCACACTGTCTTTCCGTCGAAAATGCCATTTGTCCACAGGTTTGGAAGAGTCTCAAAATCCCACAGCTCGTGAGCTGAGCTGTGGCTCAGTGGCACAGCCTGACGTGCTTATGTTGCAGAATATTTGATCACACTGTGAACCCCAACATTGCATTATGTATTGGAAAAACCTGCTTCCAGCTGTAGTGTGGCTCAGCCCTAGCACACACCTTTAATCCAGGAGCTTTCTGCTTGAATCTTGTAAACAGGATTAAAGTCAACCACAAGTCAAGAGGCAGAGCAAGCAACCAGTTGACAGTAAAAAACCATAGAGACTAAGAGGGAGTCAGGAGGATGGATAGAGAGACCCACAGGAAGCAGAAGGAAGGAACGTTTGGTTTGAGGAGTTTTGTCTGAGACAGCGTAGGAGAAAGTTCTTTCTGGGATGTCGGCAGAGGAGGAAGGTCAGCTGAGTGCTTTTTCTGCCTCTCTGAGCAGGCAGGTTTTCACTCCAGCATCTGATTTTACCAAGTCTTTAATTGGTAAAAATCAAATGATTGAGATTTAGATAAAAAAAAAAAACATACTTATGGCTCTAGGTTCAGTCCCCAGCACCACACGTTTGCGCGCGCGCACACACACACACACACACACACACACACACACACACACACACACGCTGATTAGGGTCATTTGGAAAGATGGAGCTGGAGTTGAGATGAAGCAAAAAAGGTGCCTGGCCACAAAATCTAACAGCCAGATGTCAGAGATCTGCACCGGCCAGGATGACTTGGTGGGCACTTTGGGTGGTCTCCTTTGGAAGGAGAGATGTTTTAGAGTCAGTGTTCGTAAGCACACCCTGTGCTCCCATAGGTGGCCCCAGTCTTCAGGGCACGTTGGAGACCTCCAGGCTAAAGGCTTTTTTTCTCTCACTGTGTTTGCGATCTCAAGCTCTGTGAGGAAACCTGCTGCGCTCTGCACACAGGTTTACTTGAGTTTTCTTCCCTTCGGTTCCTGACATATTGACTGAAACATCACAAGATGTGCACCACTTCGTAAAGACTCTTGCCTTCCTGAAGACGACACTCTTGCTCTTGCATATTTTGACTTTGCTGGGAGAAAATCACTTGTCTTCATCTTCAAGCCTTGAAATGGATCAGCTTGAAAGATGAAAGACTTGAAAGGGCCATCTGCCCGTGGAAGACAAGCTCAAGAACTGTTCTTCAGCTTCTGATTCGCTCATTCTTTTTAAAAACTTCACTGCAGATTGGCAGTTGATGACTGCAACAGTGTACAGGACACGGAGTGGTGTTGACTCATAAATACAACGTGGAGAAAGGAGCTTAACCATCAAATAGTTTGGGATCTTCTCTATGCAGAAATCAAAACTGAGACCCACCCTCACTAACCTGAAGATCTAAAAGGAAGACGTCCTCAAGCCTGTGTCCCAAGGCAATGCACACACTTCCAGCGGGCACAGGGCACACTTCTCCTCACCAAACCTGACTTCCAGACCCCTGCAGAAGACTCATCAGCCTAGAGCTTCAGCAGGCTCCACTGAGATGTAGGTCAACCCCACATCCCTCAGGACCACCCAACATCCCATCCTCTTGGTTTTGCCCTCCAGGGAGTGTTCCCCCTGGCTATGCAGCCTCAGGATTTGCATCTCCCTTGAGATAATTTGAGCCTGTTATCCTAATTAGAACTTTCTCATTTTCTCTCGAATCCACATTTTCCCTTCTTACAGCCACTGTGAAGGATCACATTTCTTTGAAATGTCTCTACTTCCTTCATCTATTAAAGATGATCATGTCATTACACCCTTCACTTGGATGGTGGTGTTTTTTCTTCCTCCCATATGTGTATATTTAGTAATATGTCTTCACTCCATTACAGCTGAAGCCCACTCGTGAAGGACGTGCTGACAAACCCCGTGGAGATGACACCACTGAGGGGAACAGAGGTAGAAAGAACTTCATTAAAAACACTGTCCTCCAGTGCCACTCGGGACTCCTCCTGGTCCACTCTTCATTCCCACAGGACAGGCAGGAATAAGATGACCCATCGCTAGTGTTTCTTTTCTATGATTCTGGGGATTAAACTGTGCTGACACAAGCTGGAGTTATCTGAATGGAGGGATCCTCCATTGAGAAAATGCTTCCATAAGATCCAGTTGTAGGGTGTTTTCTTAATTAACGATTAATGGGGGAGGGCCCAGCACATTGTGGGTGGTGCCATCTCTGGGCTGCTAGTCCTGGATTCTATAAGAAAGCAGGCGGAGCAAGCCATGGGAAGCAAGCCAGTAAGCAGCACCCCTCCATGGCCTCTGCATCAGCTCCTGCCTCCATGTTCCTGCCCTGTTTGAGTTCCTGTCCTGACTTCCTTTGATGATGAGCAGGGATGTGGAAGTGTAAGCCTAATGGACCCTTTCCTCCCCAACCTGCTTTCTGGTCATGGTGTTTTGTCACAGCAGCAGGAACCCTGACTAGGACATGAACCAAGGTGCATTCTAGGCTTGCATGCCTGCCACACTGTATCCAGACTAGTCACTTCCAACAGCTGATTGTTTTCCTAAGTTCCCTTGCTAATAAAGTACAATAATTAATAAATTATGTTTCTTAATTAATCCTTTCCATAACAGTCAATGATTAACTTAGTCATGATGCTTTGTTTCATCTGAAAAGATATCACAGAAGAAAATGACAAGATGTCCCACAAGCTGGGATGTGATAGGAAACAACCAGGCACCTGAGAACACCTCAGTAGTTCACATCTCCTGTTGTTGTTGTTTGTTTGTTTGTTTGTTTTACTCTTTACTCTTTAGGGGCCCACCACCCAGCTCCCAAATAAACACATGGAGACTTATTCTTACTTATGAAGGCTGGCCTTCACTTGGCTTGTTGATAGCCAGCTTTTCTTAAATTATCCCATCTACCTTTTGCCTCTGGGCTTTATCTTTCTCTGTATACCTCTCTTTACTTCTTACTCCAGGGCTTGCTGTGTAGCTGGGTGACTGGCCCCTGGTGTCCTCTCTCGTTCTTCTTTTCTCGCTCCTCCATCTTCTCTTTTTCTCCTTCTATTTATTCTCTCTGCCTAGCAGCCCTGCCTATCCCTCTCCTGCCTAGCTACTGGCCATTCAGCTCTTTATTAGACCAATCAGGTGTTTTAGGCAGGTAAAGTAACACAGCTTCATAGAGTTAAACAAATGCTACAAAACAGAATGCAACACATCTTTGCATCATTAATAAGCATAAATGAATGAATGTAACACATCTTCAAATAATAGTCCACAACAGTCTCCCAAGGCTAAGGATCAAAACCAAGGCCCCATGTATTCTGGGAAAGTGCTCTAACTGACTACACCCTGATCACATGTCCATCAGTTTTTGTTTGCTTATGGTTAGGAAAAAAACTCATTTTCCTCTCTTAGGGGTAGCACACTTCAATCCAGGCTAAAGGGATATAGGGACTGCTTGATAGTGAAGAGATATTCAACAGACAATATTGTAATATTGGGTGTGCTATGGCCTGGAAAATACAGACTTTTGTGGAGTCGAGAAGAGGGGTTCTAACCCAGGCCCATCATGTTTAAGGTCTCAAGTAAAACAGTCAGCACTCACTGAGAGCTGTGTGTCCCAGACAGTTGACGCACATGTGGCATATATCAACACAGTTCATCTTCACCAAACCTCCCAGGAAATGTGCTGCTGTTACCCCACCATCAAATAACGTTTTTGAAAAGATTAGTGACTCGGCAATGTCTCTGCTCTGGAGATACTGAGTTCAGATTCATAATAAAGCCACTTAGCATATTAACAGCCCCCATAGATATCCCACCGTAATCCCCGTGACTAGAAGAAGAATTAAGGGTTACAGCTGGAATTAAGATTGATAATTGTGGGGCTGGAGAAATGGCTCAGCAGTTAAGTGCACTTGGTGATTTTCTAAGTCGGCACCAGGTTTGATGGTCTCCACCAAGAGAAAACCCACGATGCCTTATGCTGTTTGCCTTCTCTTCCATTCACTGCCTCGCTGCCAAGCCACTGGAGATGTTCTCCAAAGGGCAAAGAGCTTGCCGACAGTCTCGTTCACGGCTGTATCCCTACAGACTCTCTTCACTACGGTATATCCAACGATAGCTAGGGCTGGGAGTGCGGCTCAGTTGGTAAAGCGCGTGTCTGCATGCACGTCACATACCTAGGTTCAATCCCCAAACCCTGCAGAAAACCGAGTAGGGTGAAGCATGCTCGTGATCCCAGCCTCCGCAGGCAGAGGAAGGAAGATGAGAAGTCAAGGCCATCTTTGGCTAGATGAGAATTAGAAGTCTGTTTCAAGATATAATAAATAAATATCAAATTTATTGACATCCATAAAAGTGAAATATGATGGTTGGACCTTATAGGACAGTGATGTCACATCCCAATGAAAAGACCAGGAGAGCCTTAGAGACAAAATGGGACTAGAGCCGCACCCCGAAGTCTGTATAGGACTTAGGGACAAAAGGCAGGAAGAGAGAAAGGATTTCTGAGGTTAAGCAGGCAGAAGTAGGCAGCTGCGGGAAAGGATGCCCTGCCTCGGCATCTGACCTCCGTTTCTGTCCTCCATACAGTGATTTGGAACGGAGCTTCCCTCAGTCTGTGGCTCGGAGTGGCCGAGGGCAGTGTGGAGGAGCAGGAATGTGTCTCTGCATGTTCCCTGGGCCCCGCCCTTGTTTCCCATCTCAGCCAGTCGCAGCAACTCTGTCTTCATCTTCTGTGCTTTATTTTCTCTATGTGGCAATTAAAAATATTTTTCTTGTTTCTTTAGCTTTCAACTTTCATGTTTAAAAAAAAAAAGAGCATTTCTTTTACTTCTTAAATGAGCTCTTCCCCTAGAGATGTGGTATCTGTACCACATGCATACAGGTTTCCAAAATAAATATTTATGCTTTTAAGGGCACTTTTGAACTAGTCTTTCCTAACCACAGTTCCCATAGCTGCATTTGCAGAACGTGTTTATAATTATGTCAAAACACAGCAAGGCTGTCACAGACTCCTTTAATGAGATGGAAATGGGGCAAATTTATTTCAGTTTCAAGGTAGAAGAAATCTCTTTTGGGTTCTGGGACTCCGTACACTAAACCTCAAGAATCAGTTGAAGTAAATGGAATAGCTGTAAAATATTCTGAACTGCACTCAGAAAGGTTGTCACCAAAGTCCAAATCACAGTGACATTCCTCACTGCATTCTGCCACGGACCAGCCGGGCTGGCCTTGCTACTCGTTTCTTTTTTATTGAAAGATGAATCCACGCTTCTCTTTCTTCCCCTGTGACTTAAATACAAACTTCTTTACAGATCACATCTTTCACTTCCATTCAAAAGGCACACCCGCACAATCCTTTACATGTTCTGATGAAGGGACATTCCATTTTATCTCCACTGGTGTTAGGAACTTCAGATCCACAAAGCTTCGGAAACTTCACAGGTAACCAGTCCTTGCAAGGTAGTAGAGGCTGGATCTCTGTTATATGAAATCCTAAGGTGAGGTGATAAAGTTGAATGGGACAAATTATGTTCACCAAGGTCCCATTTATTTTAAAAAATTCTAGCAAAGTAAATACTTTGGCTTTCAATTCTGAGTAAACACTTTGCAAGCAAAGCTCAAAGCCTGACACAGATTCCAACTTCTGTGCTAGATACGGTGATGTCCCCAGACATCGCCTCCTTCCTTCTGCTGTCATCACATCCATTAATGGGTGATGGTGGTCAACTATACAGTGATGTCCCCAGACCTTGCCTCCTTCCTTCTGCTGACCATCACACCCATTAATGGGTGATGGTGGTTAACTTCACAATGTAACTCCATGTAACAAAATACTCAGAGGACTGGTGTCTGAATCTGAGAAGTCACTAAAATAGCCCAGAGTTGAAATCTCATCATTTCCTATAGGTGGACTCAGGGATTTTAGGAACTTTTTAATCTCTCTCTCTCTCTCTCTCTCTCTCTCTCTCTCTCTCTCTCTCTCTCTCTTTCTCCATGGTGAGACCCGTTTTGATCATATAAAAAACATTTATGTTTTCTTGAGTGGAAGCACAAGGAAGTTTGGTCGTGGTATGGAAATTTAAGCATGTGTCAAAGGGTGATTGTAAATTTGGAGTAGCGGGGGTTAACTTACCCTGAGTTAATAATTAAACTATTATTCCTCAGTTTCAGCCCACGGAAGATCTCCAGCTCTAAGTCTAGGGTTACAAGAGCATGCATGTGCATGTATTTATTTCGATTAACATGGGCAGCATGGCATTGTCACCTACAAAGTTCACATTTGAGATCTGTGCAATCTACAGTTTTGTGTTGGGCGCATTTATAGTTACCGTGAGCCACATGCCCCAGACCACAGGTTCAAGCCTGCAGAGTCAAGAGACAAGAACACATGGGAAACTTCAACCTGCCCCTCTTGGTGATTAATAGAATGCACAGAAACAGAGATTCTTCAAGGGCACACAAGTCCTAAATAATACTACTGCCTTGATCTCATTGACACATCAGAGCAGGCCATTCAACAGCAACAGTGACCATTCTTTTCAAGCACATACGGCACAGTAACCATGATATGATAGATCCTTTAATGACTTTACATGTTCTGTGAGCATGAAAAGGTTAAACTAGAGGTCAATAGCAGAAAGCTTCCTTTGAAAATCCTAAAATGTTTGGAAATTAAGCCTCCAAATATGTGGGAAATAAGCATCATATTCCTTCCTACATTACTTGTTGGGTAAAGAGGACATTTCAAGGGACTGCAAAAGTATTTGGGGAGAATTTTGGCAAATGTGACTGAAATTGTCTATCTGCCTTTGGAGCCCTATCAATTCTTTGCTCTAAGTATTTGAGGCTCTGTTACATGTACATATGATAAAAAAAATGACTAGCAATAAAATGGCTTTATTTTTTATTTAGACAATTCTATTTTAAGACACTTTAAAAATGAAATAAATGTGTGTTATATTTCCCCTTATATTTCTCCTTTCCAGTGCTCCTCATCGATCTAAGTGTCTCCAGAGTCCTGTTTGATGTCAACTATCATCTTCCTGAAGGACTTCCTCTAACATTTCCTGCAATGAGGGTCTTCTGTTAATGAAGCCCTTCAGATCTCATGTGTCTGGAAAGTTGATTTCACCTCTTCTCCAGCATTCACTTTGGGGCAGTTTGAAGCTGCCGGGTCTCTGAGTACTTGGAAGGGTCCCACTGTCTTGGAATTCCTGCTTCCCCTGAGAAGTCTGCTCTCGGGCTCCTGTCTCTACTGTGTGCTGTGGGATAATGTTCTTGTACACTGTAAGGATTTGTCACTCAAACTGGTTTAATAAAATGCTGATTGGCCAGTAGCCAGGCAGGAAGTATAGGTGGGGCAACCAGACTAGGAGAATTCTGGGAAGAGAAAGGGCAGAGTCAGGATTCCCCAGGCAGACACAGAGGAAGAGAGATGAGAATGTTGCACTGAGAAAAGGTACCGAGCCACTTGGCTAAACATAGATAAGAATTATGGTTAATTTAAGTGTAAAAGCTAGTTAATAACAAGCCTGAGCTACTGACTGAGCATTTATAAGTAATATTAAGCATCTGAGCCAGTTATTTAGAAAGCAGCTGCTGGGTAGTTAGGAGTTGCTGTCCACACACAGAAATTTCCACTACAACTGTGTGTCTCTTCGATGGCAATTGAGAGCATTTCTCTTTGTCATTGGTTTCAAGAAGTCTGATTAAGATAAGGCATCATAGAATCATGTGTCTTTCTTTGTGTTTCTTGTGATTGATATTTATTCCATTTCTTTGATCTACATATTGTTTTTCCATCAAACTTGGGAAACTTTTGACCACTGTTTCTTACAATAGCCTCCTACACACATTCTTTAGAAACTTAAAATACATGTGTGCTATGTTATTTAAAGTTGTTGCACAGTTCAATAATGTTCTACTTATTTTTTTACAATAGAGCACTCTGGCTTTCTCTGTGTGTCTCTGTGTCTCTATGTCTCTCCCTGCCTCTCTCTATATTTTCTATTCCTATATCATCAGATTTAATTATCTTGTCTCCTTTGGTATCCAGTCTCATTATTAAGACTACCTAGTACACTTTTGTGGTAGTATTGTGTTCCCTGAAATATTGTGCACCCTAATAAACTTATCTGGGATCAGAGACAGAACAGCCACAATATTAAACATAGATAGGCAGTGGTAGCACACGCCTTTAATCCCAGCACTTGGGAGGCAGAGCTAGGCAGAAATCCATGTGTTTAAGGATACAGCCAAGCATGATGACTCACACCTTTAATCCCAGAAAGCGAGCCTTTAATCCCAGGGAGAAGGCAGAAAAGATATATAAGGCGTGAGGACCAGGAACTAGAAGCATTTGGCTGGTTAAGCTTTTAGATGGTTAAGCTTCAGGCTTTCGAGCAGCAGTTCAACTAAGAGCCATTGGGATGAGGACACAGAAGCTTCCAGTCTGAGGAAACAAGACCAGCTGAGAAGTTGGCCAGGTGAGGTTAGCTGTGGCTTGTTCTGTCTCTCTGATCTTCCAGTGTTCATCCCAATACTTGGCTCTGGGTTTGTTTTATTAATAAGAACTTTTAAGATTCATGCCACACACTTACACCTCTAAAATTTAATCTTGGGTCATCTTCCATTTTCCTAAGTATCTCCTCAACATGAATAGTCTTTACATTTTGAAACACATCAGAATAAATTTATAATGATTGTTGTAACATCCTTGTCTGCTATCATCTGCATCATTCCTAGGTCTCATTATACAGATTAATTTTTATTCTCATTTTAAGTTATATTTTCTGCTCTTTGCATGACTGATCATTTTTATTGAATGCCGGACATTGTGAATTTTAATATTTTGGCTATTAGATGGCTTTCTATTTCTTTTAACTATTCTCGAATTTTGTGTGAGGATGAAGTTCAGTAACTTGGCAACAGTTTGACGTAAGCTTTGTTTGGCAAGTCACAGGCAGCCTTTACTCTACCATGGAAACTGACTCCTTTGAATACTCTGTGCATTCTGAAGTTTTTCCACCTGGACAGGAGGGAGTATGAACCATTGCCCCCATCTGTGTGAGTGCTAAGGGTGTTCTTCAGTCTGTGGATGCTATTCTCTCCCAGCCTCATCTTCAGCACACGTGTTTAAAAGTCTCAAGGGGACTCTCTCCTGACCTCTGTCTGATCTCTCCTTCTCTCAGCTCTTCTCTTTCAGGTATACAGCCCTAAAAGTTCTAGTCACCTGTAGTAACTTCCCAGTTCCCCATCTGTTTCTCCTCCACCAGGGAACCTCTGGGCCTCAGTGCAGCTTCTCTCCAGGCTTGCCTACCTAGTTCCTTCTCGCAGAAGTCCTTCCCTGTGCTTGCTACCATCCTGTGTCTGGGCAGCTCTGTTCACGTGTCTTTGTATGTTAGATGATTGAGCCAAGAGGGCGAATTCAGTCTTTGTTCTTGACCATGGCCAGAAGTGGAGGTTTTATAAACTGAGAAATACTTGAATGTGGTAAGAACAAAATGTAGAAAAGACCAAAATATGTCAGAAAGCAAGTGTCCCCAAAATGTCACACCACTAGTAACCCCAAATATCCAGTTCCCAGCAAGGGTCATCTGTCCCACAGCGTCTCTTACCGGCTGAGACAGCCATCTTTTGTGTCTCCACGTGGTCTTCTCCATGCTGTCTGGGTCCTGTTGGATCAGGGCCTACACTAAGGCCCAGACCCTATCATCAAAGATGGTACCTCCTGAGGCCTCAGGGGTTAAGACTTCATCACAGCCCATTCCAGGAAACATTTTATAGAACACCTGGCTGGCAAGTTACAAAATCATATGTACTCAGTTAAGCTACACACTCACTAAAAGAGCTACGTATTCACCAAAGCAAATATTGGCCAGGATACAGATTAACTAGGACCCCTACTGATTGCTAATAGGAATGTTAAAAGCTATTTTCAAACCAGCATGATAATTTAAGATATTAAATGTATCCTAAATACAGAACCCAAAATTTCTGCTCCAAAGCATTTACCCAAGGAAAATGAAAGCGCATGTCTACAAAAGGACTTACACATAAGTATCATTGCTGTTTTATTTGTAAAATCCCCAAACTCATAATAACTCAAATATTCATCAACAGTTAAGTGAGCTAAGTACAGTGTATCAGACAACTGAATATCCCTTGTCAATAAAGACAACTGGTTCCGGCGAGAGAGCTCAGAAGAGCGCAACTACTCTTACAGAGGACCTGAGTTCAACAATACCCACATCAGGCAGGTCACGACCATCTGTAACTCCAGCTCCAGGGGCTCCAACAACCTCTTCTGGACACTGAGGGCACCTGCATACATGTGTGAGCATGTGTGCGCATGAGCGTGCGCACACACACACACACACACACACACACACACACACACAGTTTAAATCTAATAAAGAAAATCTATGAAAAACTAATGCATGCAACATGTATAAGACTCAAAATAATTTTGTTGGCTGAAAGAAGGTATACCAACTCACAAGAAAACCACAGTTATAGTATTTTAGAAAACGTAAACCAATCTGTGGGGCAGAAAGCAAACCCATTGACCTGGAGATGGATGAGAGACCCAGGAAGGGAGAATTCAGAAGACCAGTGTGTCGATACATTACGGCTTCTGGAATTGAGCACTCTGACAGATGCAGTTTGGTGTATTCAGTTATGTCTCAATAAAGTATTGCAATGTTTTTTACATTACTTTTCTTGTTTCTGTGATGAAATACTCATAGAAAGCAACTTAAAGAGGAAGAATTCATTTTCGCTTACAGTTTGAGGGAACTGTCCATCATGGTGGGAAAGACGTGTGGAAGAAACGTGAGGTGGCAGTTCAGGAAGCAGAGACAAGCGAATGCCAGTGCTGATGCTTTCTCCTTTCTGTGGAGTCCCGGCCTCAGCCTGTAGAATGGTGCTGGCCACATTCAGGGTGGGTCTGCCCACCCAGTCAAAGGTCTCCAGAAACATCCCCAGAGGTTTGACTCCAAGGTGATTCTCAATCCCATCAAGTTAACAACTGAGGTTAACTATCACATTCATTAATAAACATCTTTGGAGAAAAATAACAAAATAAATAGATTTCCAGAATTTGATTAGAAAGAGCCTTCAAAATATGACTCCCTCCTAGTCACAAGATCGGTACTCCTCTCCTGACTCCCCTTCCCATCATATGGGCCTGCCCAAACGTTCCTGGTGGCTCGGCTTCTGCACCCCACCCCTCACTCCACTACCCAGCTCCCATTGCTTCTTCGGCTGGTGACCCTGAGACATCGACCGTCTACATAGCCAGCTGTCCGACTTTGCTCTTCCATTACTGTAATAAAACACTCTGATAAAAGCCACTTGAAAGGAAAGGGTTTATTTGGTTTACAGGCTACAGGAAGTCAGACACTCAAGGGATTTTTCAAAGTTCTTGTTACTAACTACTTCGCTTCACATACTCACACAGCTTCCCCTTTGACGCCACTACTTTGTCCTCAGGAACTGAGTGGTGTCAAACTTTGGAAGAGTGTGGTCTGTGTTTTCTCTCAACTCTCCTACCCTTGAGCCAGCTCAGGGGTATTGTAGGGTGACCAGCTGCCCTTATGCCTGGAGTCACTTGTCAGATGATAAGGTCATCTCCAGACTATGGGGAGCTCCCTCAGGCCATGAGAAAGGCCCAGAAAATGCTAGAAAATGAGAGCTAGGAAGAAAGCAGGCTTAGGCAACCTCACAGGCACCTTCTCTTGAACTCCAATTGCTGATCAAAGAGTCTATAATTTGCTGCCCTGAAAATGAAAAGCATTAGAAGAAATGCACTTTCGCTTAACATCTAGGGCCTGCTTTTATTCATGACCTTTTTGGTCCGGCTATATTTATAAAGTTCTGGGGCTAAAGGGAAATAAATTGCTCCTGATTTACATGAAGATGGAGAGGCTCTGGAGGAAAGGCTTTCATCTAACTACATGAAGGGCTGCAGACAGAGAGACAGAGGCACGTACAAGCAATTATTTTATTTATTATGGGCCCCCAGTTATTGAAGGAAAAAAGAACCCTAAGACATGTCTAAGCTTTTACTCCTGCTCAGCACATTACAGAGAAATCAGAACCACTTAGGGAAGAAAGCTCTCTGCACTCTGCTTTGTCTCTGAGGGGCCTTGAAGCAGCTCCCCTGTTTGCAAGGACTACAGAGCAATAGCACACCCTGCAAGAAGCCTGGGGTCCGAGACCTGGGAGGTGGACAGACACTTTCCCTGGATCATACTACAATTGCTAATACATCATAGTACTCGCTAAGACCCAGACTGCCCCTTGTCTAAAAGTATTAAACACCTTCCAGACAGTCACTATGACAACGGGAGCAAAATGCAAGCTCCGTGTTCAATTAGGTTTCTTCTTTCAAATTGACTCTGTCAGGAGTTTCGACATCCACTGTCATTAGCACAGAGGTTGAGAAGTTAGGGAAGGATATTCAACACATGACAGAATAGGACTCATGGTCGTACGTGAAATGTGAGTTACCAGTGGTTCTTGTTCCTCTAAGCAAATGGTGTGTATAGGGATAGACACAGCAAATGTTAACTGAGCACGTCTTCAGTTAATGAGGTGAAGAAAAGTTGATGTGGAACAAAGTTGTAGTGATCCCTACTGTGAAGTTTATTCTTTTAGAGTCACACACCCATACACACAAGCATACACAAGCATACACAGAGACACACATACATGTACACATGCATACACACATACAGAAAAACACATATACAGCCAAGACACGTAGACACACATATAGACACACACGCACACAAACACAGACACATGCACACATATACACATATGCACACAAAGATACATACAGACATACAAACACATACACACAACAAACACACATACAAACAGACAGACACATACATATAGATATATATACATGCATTCACACACATATATGCAGAGACGCATGGGTGTATACACACTTGTGTACACACATATACACATACGATATAGCATGTCCTTAAGCTTGTTCATTTTCTGAGACTGTAAGGCTTTTCCGGAAGGACACAAAGTGGAACTGTACATCAATGTCTGTACAAGGAAGGAAAAGGGATTCACCTGCCCAGCTCATGTCCCTCTGCCGTTTCCTACTGGTTAAGGATTACCTACTGGGCAGTTGACTTAGTGGCTGTTTCCTGTTGCTGTGACAGAATGTCCTAATAAAACTCAAGGGAGAAAGAGCTTGCGTTGCTTCACCATTCCCTTGCATAGCCCATCAAAGCTGGAAAGCCACAGCAGTGGGAGCTGGAGGCAGCAGCTCTTGGTGCATCTACAGTCAAGAGAGTAGTGATGATTTGTGTCCAGATTACTTCAGGATTCTAGCGCAGGAAATGATGCCACCTATGGTGGACAGATCTTCCCACCTCAATTAACCTAATCAAGATAATCCTCCACAGGCATCCCAGAATCTTCCTGGGTGATTCTAGAACTCATCAAATTGCCAACTGGGATTCAACATCAAAGCTGCTCATTTCCCTCTACTGCCCTCTACTGTGCACTCAGCCCTCCCATGACCACAGGGAAGCCAAACCAGAAGTAGAAAGAATGATATGACACAGATGAGCTAGGATCTGGGAAAGCCTGGGCCTTCAAGTGAGGGAGCTGTGCAAGTAAGCCATACACTTCATGGATTATTGGTTGGAGGGTGGGGTGTGGATTCTAGTAGAAAAATATGTCTGTAATAGTTTGAATAAGAAATGTCCCTTAACAGCATCAGGCATGTAAACTCTTGGTCCCCAGTTGATGGCGCTATTTGGGGAGGTTTAGATGGTGCACCCTTGCTGGGGAAGGCACATCATGGGGGCAGCTTTGAGAGTAAAGGGCCTCTCCCAGTTCCAGTTCACTCTCTGTTTTGTGTTACAATTTGACATGTGAGTGACCACCTGTGCTTC
Organism: Peromyscus attwateri; assembly: GCA_902168425.1. NCBI lineage: Eukaryota > Metazoa > Chordata > Mammalia > Rodentia > Cricetidae > Peromyscus > Peromyscus attwateri. Next base: position 36,332 of record CABHPP010098872.1, on the reverse strand, counting down.
AGCTACCACACCCCCACACATGGCGAATCCCAGACAAACTCTTCTTCTGTAAGCCGCCTTGCTCACGGTGCTTCATCACAACAGAAGAGCAACTGGGGTGATGTCAGTCAACAAATGCACCACAAACAAGTCAGATGCTGCGCTGGTTGGTTCCCTTCAGTTTGACAGAAACCCAGACATTATCTGGAAAGAGGGAACCTTAGTAGAAAAAAAAGATGCCTCCATAAAACTGGTCTGTGGGGCATTGCCTTGATTAATGATTGATGTGGGTGGGCCCAGCCCAGTGTGGGTAATGCTAAGCCTGGGCAGGTGGGCCTGGGTTGTACAAGACATCAGGCTGAGCAGTGAGCAGCATTCTTCTCTGGCTTCTACTTAAATTCCTGCCTCCAGGTTCCTGCATTGCTCCAGTGCCTGCCCTGAATTCTCTCAGTGATGTACTATTATCTGGAAGTGTAAAATGAAACAAACTTTCCTTCTTGGGTTGCTTTTGGTCATGGTGTTTTTATCACAGCAACAGAAACCCTGAGTAAGACGGCCATGGTGGCACACACTTGCAATCCCAACACTTCAGAGACTTGAGCAAAAGGATCAAAAGTTTGAAGCTAGCCTGGGCTACATATTAAGTCTCTCTCTCTCTCTCTCTCTCTCTCTCTCTCTCTCTCTCTCTCACACACACACACACACACACACACACACACACACACAGGCTGCAAACAGACACATTCATTAGCAATTTTCTGTCACATACGGCTCTGTGCAGGATATATGGAAGACAATAACAATCCTTTCCTTTTAAGATGCCTGGACATCCATAGAAGCTCCCCAAGTTGCTGTATGGCACAGAATCCAAACAGACAAAGAACTATGAGAAAGCTTAAAGTTCTTCAGAATGAAATGAAGTGACATCACAGGATACCTCAGATCTACTGAAAAGAATAAAGAGCTCTGTACATGGACCCCTATGGGTGAATAGAAAGCTTTATTGTTTTTTCTTCCTTCTCTTCATACAAAAGATATTTGATGTTTAAAGCAAAATTACAGCACAGTGATGTTAGGCTCAAATTTATATAGATGTTATGTATTCTGTTAATATGAAATGTCCAGAATAATGATAGAGAATAGACCACTGATTGCAAGGGGTTGAGGAGAGAGAGAAGAATGGAGGGTGACTGTTGCTGGATCCTAACAGCTCCCTCGGGGGAGGGAGGGAGAATGTGTGGCATCAAGAGCACAGACACCAACACCAGGAGTCAGTTGAAGGCAAACAACAAACTCGTTTATTTAATAATGGGGAAGGCCTTATATACCCTCCTCTCAGCATCCAGTCTGTGTTGCGATCTGGTGGCATTGCATGGTCACCCCTCATTGGCTAGGCACAATCAGAAACTCTGACAGTGACCAGGAACTCCAACAGCACCTGTTGCTAGGCCCTCAGGCAGACTCCAGGTTGGCTCATAAGGAGTACATTATGTGCATGCCTTGACAACTGGTCTGAGCCAATTTCCTCAACCCTGGGCCTGTCCTACTATTGTATCCACCCTTTTATTTTATTACAAGGGTGCTCAGCAGGAGTTGGAGTTCTTTGCTCCCAGCCTTGTTAACCCCGCCTCAGTGGGGCTCAGCAACTGGACTGTGCCTGTATTAGGTTGGCTTGCCAAACAAGCTCTTACCTGTCATTGACTATTAGCCCTCGAAGAGTGTCCAACCCTGGGGAGTCACCCTAGGTGGGGAGGATCAGGCAGTTTTGAATTTTAGAGAGCCAGGCATGCATAACCTCCTGTGGAGGGCTATAAATTGGATGTCTAAGAGCCATTAACACCTGTAGAGTCACCTTAGTGGACACCTGTTGTTGCTGATGTGCTGTGGGAGACTTAAAAAGGAGAAAGATCAAAAGCACCACCTCACCAATCAAAACATAAGTGAAAATACAGGAGGGATCAAACAGCCTTTTTATATTATGCCAAACCTTTTCAAAAAATAAAGAGTCAAAGGCCATAACCTCTGCCCTTGTCTGATTTAATTGGAAAATTTCATGTGTTAGCTGTAATGGATATAATGTAGAAACTTAGTTGACAATGGGCCCTTAATATATTTAGCTAGCTCCTGCCCTGCTAAACTAATGTTCCTCATCTCAAAAGGTGTCATACAAAATGAAGAAAAGCAAGGCTCCACAAGTCTTCAGCCTTTAGAGGGGCAATGAGAGCAAGAAAGGGAAGTATATACATTACCCATCCTGGGTGATTTTCTCCTTGGTGGAAGCAGATTGATCTATTGCCAAGCGCACCTCTCTTGCTGAGACCCATATTGGCATAGTGGCACTCTGAGGAAAAACACAAGCATACCCTCTCCCATAGGTTAGCAGGGGGGCTGGTGGCTACCATTGGAGGGAGATAGGATCTCTCCATCTCACCAGGGGCAGGGGTGTGTTCCTTGGCAGAGACACCCAGTGCTTGGAGGCTGGGCTGAGCCCCCTGTAGGGCCTTGAGGGCCAGGTCTGAGACCTATTGAAAATAGGCATTCAAGTCAATCTGTGCCTAGTGTACAGAATGGACATATTCCCCACACCCTGTGAGCATATCATATGTCACCAGGATGTTAAGTAAGATGTTCATCTGGGCCTAGAATCTGCCTGATCATCATAGGCCAATCTCCAACTGAGAAAGACTGCAGGCTCCAACACAGCTTTAAGCAAATAGTACCAATGGAAATAAGTTTGTAACTAATTGGACCATTGAGCAAGGACCTGCTGAAAGTAGGGGGAATCTGGGCCTGACTCATTGGCTGCCTTCCTGATGAGGGAGAGATCAGCTATGGGGGTGGGAATCCAGGGCTGGTCATCGGCATTTGTGCCCACATTGACTGGGAAGGCTTCTATGGGCCTGCAGCCTGACAGTGGTGCAGGTTGTAAGACACTTGGCACCACAGGAGAGTAGGTACCTCCTGAGGCAGGCTGTTATTGCGGTAGATTGCCCCAAGAATACTGCGGTGGAGGGGTAGCTGCCAGCAGTGTTGGTGGAGCAGAAGGGGTAGCAGTGTATGACTTAATGACAGCTGCCTTCTCTTTGACAGATTTGATGGGACCCAAACTAACAGCTACAGTCTCCTTGACAGATTTCACAGGGCCCAAACTAACAGCTACATTGTCCTTGACAGATTTCACAGGGCCCAAACTGACAGCTATGTTCTTGACAGATGAATCAGGGCCCAAACTGACAGATTTCATGGGGCCCACACTGTCTGTCTCCTCACCACTGGATATCATAGAGATATCTGACAGGGAAGTGGTAGGGGTGATGAAAAGATTACTCATCTTTTAGAGGGAAACAGCAAGCAAGCAACAGTCAGAGAGAAGATGACAGTCAACAGGGGTGGAAATTTATATTGGACCCTTGTCTTGTGCTTAGTGGGGGACTCCTGTGGTTTTTAGGTCATGGCCATATGCCCACATGGTGTCCCTGGATGAGGGACAGCATTCAGGAGCTGAGCCTTTGTCCCACCTCCCGGGGGGGTCATCCTTATGTAGAGGTGACAGGTGAACCAAAATAGAAAAAAAAATCTGGCTTCCTAAGAGGATGGGCAGACAAACATGACAGACAACGCAAAAAAAGGAAAGAAATAGGGGGTCCCAATGCTTACCTGCCAAAGGAACCAAAAGAACACATCACTGAGTGGTCTTTTCGCTGAAACACACCATCTTGGGGGTGCTGTCAAGCACCATGAGTGAAGGGAGAGAGATGATCAGAACCTGAGCTGGGAGAGAGAAAGTAATGGAAACTCCATGTTCAAGTGCCAGATGTTGCTGGATCCTAATGGCTCCCTCAGGGGAGGGGCTGAGAAAGTGCAGCATCAATGGCACAGACATCTGGAGTCAGTTGAAGGCAAACAACAAACTCACTTATTTAATAATGGGGAAGGCCTTATACCCTCCTCTCAGCACCCAGTCTGTGCCGCAATCTGGTGGCATTGCATAGTCATCCTTCATTGTCTGGGCATGATCAGGAACTCTGACATCAATCAGGAACTCTGACAGTGCTTGTTGCTAGTCCTTCAGACAGACTCCAAGTTGGCTCATAAGGAGAACATTATGTGCATGCCTTGGCAACTGGTCTGAGCCAATTTCCTCAACCCTATGGGCCTGTCCTACTTCAGGTGACTATACTAGTTACTTTTCTCATTGCTATCTCCAAAGACCAACAAGAAGAAACTGAAGGGAAGAAGAGGTAATTTGGGGTTGAGAGTGTAAGACCCATCATATGAGGGCAGACATGGAGCAGCCCCTAAGGTAGAGAACTGGCTAGCTGGCTGTTGGGACATCAGACAATCAGACTGAGATGCTGAGTCTCTTCGATCCCCTTGACTTTGGAGTTATGCACATAGGAACTATTCAAACATTTAACAAGTATGTTTTGAATAAAACTGTGCACAAGGTCTTGAAGGATGGGTAGAATCTGATGAGGCAAAAAGAAAAGCCATCAGTCCCTCTGATGAAATAAAAAGTGAGAGAGAATCTGGAACTAGAATTTTGTTCAGCACAGATTTCCAGTCAGGTGCAATGGTGAAGTGATTGACAGGCAGACTCCAAAGTGTTGGGAAACTGGATTTATCCAGAGGCCAAACTAAGCCTTGGAAGGAGGCTGGCAAGGAATCCACAACATGAAAGCAAAAGGCTTCAAGGGGAGACAGCCACCTGCAGTGTGGGCTTCACTTCCAAGGCAGGGCCAGTGGCTGCCTTTGCACTTGACAAGTTGAATATAATAGAAAATAGCCAGGTAGACAAGTGAAAGAAAATGAAGAGCAGAAACATATCAATAAAGCTGGATATGACAGATGATAAGGCAGGAGGCCAGCACTGAAGGAGAAGGGAGATGGACCAGGCAGGTAGTGGAGGCTGGGAGGATAGCGGTTGTGAGTTACCAGCCCACAGCAACCATCTTGAAACCTGGCCATGCACTACCACACAGAAAGGACTTTTTAAAGATACATATTTAATAACCAAAGTTATACCAAGTCGCTCATCTGCTCAAAACCTTCCCTGCATTCCTACCCGACCCAGTACATGATCCTAAGTCATTCCTATAACCTAGATGCCCCTTATTTTCTGAATTCTGTACCCTGCTCCAATTTCCTAGTTTTCCCTTTACCCCAAACTACATATCTTTATTACTTCTCTAATTCTTGAAAAAGCAAAAAAGGAAATAAAACAGGTATGTTCCCACCTCATGGCCTTTGCTGTGTCTTTTGGGGACTGTAATTCTGTAATCTGGCAGCCTTAGAACTTAAATGGCATCCCAGAGGTAACAAAGCACAGAACCAAACCTACTAAGTGACAGTTAGAAGATCACAAGTGACACTTTCATGGTGTTTGGGGCCTCCACACTTATGGAAAGTTTTCTTGTTCTAACTCCAGTCTGGCCACAGCCAGGCCGGAAGGCAGTGCCCACACCAGGGCCCTGTAAGTAAGGAAATGGAGGCTCACAGTCTTTGTTTCTTCCCAAACAGCACAGCCTGATGTGCACCCACCTTGTTCTCAAACCCCCAAGCTATTTGCACTGTACCATTTGATAAAGTCAATAATGAGCTTGACTCTCTGTGAACCATACCCCACAGTATCAGAACTGTCATGTGAGGTGCATGCTAAGTGCTTTACATGTGCATCACAGCAACACAAAAAGACCACATTCTTTTCAAAGAGAAAATCAAGGCCAAGGCATTGAGCAACACTTGTCTCAGCGACAAGAGCAGGTAGAATTAAAAGCAGGTTTTAAACTCTGCTCTAATTCCAAAGCAAGCTCTTTACCACAACCCATATATTCTGAAATGAGAAATCACTATCCTAAGGATAAAACATTATCCCTTTCATTATCATTCTCTCTTTCCTGTGTTGTAAGAAAAGCCTTCTATCTGGTCTTAACCCCTGCCTCCACCAGTTCCATCTCTTTGTGGAAATCTAAGCAGTCTTTCCAAAAGAAAGCTAGATGGAAGTGGGTGGGAAGATTTGAACTCAAAACCTCCACCAGCTCCAAAGTACCCTCTTGGCCTTCACAAAGCCATCAAAACCTCAGTCCTGCAACTGCACCCGACTCAACCCTTGCTCCCACCATGATGCCCCAGACCCCTCCCTCCCTATACACATGCCTTTCTGTGTGTGATGCTCTGACCTGCCTTCTCCACCCAACAGGCCTGTCACCATCCTTTCAGGCTGGAGGTGTCCTCTGTGGCCAGCCTGCCCCTTCTCCTCCTCTGTATGTTAGCTCTTTCAGTGATCTCTGTAAAGGGACTGGACCTCGGGAGCTGTGCCAAAGGATCACACTCAGGGACCTCTTTGCCTAGACTTGGCTTACACAGTGAGCTCCTGAACTTTGCAACAAAGCCAAAACAGAGTGTGACTTTGGGGGAAGAGGTGAGTATGATTTTGTGTGGAGGAGAGACATGAGCTGTTTTGACCATGGGATGACTATGGTAAATATTACCCAAAGGTCATCAGATGAGATTCCACTTTCCAACAGATGAGCTGGGTCAGGACTGGTTTTCTGATTAATATAATTAATATCATCTAGATTTTAACCAGTAGAATTTAGGTAGGACCCTTTTGTCCAAGCCTTAAACTTCCATTTCCCTCACCTTAGACCCTAATGTTTTGTTATGGAAGCACAAGCTCACTGCAAAGGCTGCATAGAAGGAAATTTAAGATCTGTTGCTGGGGAGTAATCCTTTTGTACACTGTGAAGATTTGTCCATGTGACTGGTTTAATAAAGAAGCTGACTGGCTAATAGCTGGACAGGATAATGTTAGCCAGGAAAGCCAAACCGAGAATGCTGGGAAGAAGGGCAGAGTCAGGAGTCACCAGCCGGATGCAGAGGGAACAGGAGATGAACATGCTGTGCTAATAAAGGTACCGCCATGTAAGAGCTAGTTACTAATAATCCTGAGCTATTGGCTGAGCATTTATAATTTATATTAAGCCTCCAAGTCAATTATTTGGGAAATAGCTGCTGGGGATTTGTGAACAGGTGGACAGGAGAAAACATCCGACTACAATTCATATTTGACAGGATCTCAGGCAGTGGCAGAAGCCAACACCAGCCGTGCAATCAAGCTATCTTGGATATGTCAGCCAGTTGATAACCCAGAGGATATTAAATGCCATATTCTATAGGTCTTTGAAGTGTTTGAAGACCATCATCTATCTATCTAAATACATCTGTGTATGAACTTGAACACATACCTAATATGATGATAAGTTTGACTATTATAGATGACTATTAATCTGTATTTTTAATTATACATTACATTCTTAAATGAGCCATGTAAACATAATACCCTAGACAAGAGTCAAAATATACATATAGTATAACAAAATTAACTTTAAATTTGTATCAATATACCAATATCCATACCAATGTAAAATATTTAAGACAAGTAGTTGTTTTCTTAGTTTAAAAGCAGATTCAATAGTCTACCCTTTTATCCTATCATTTCTATATCCCCCCCTTTTTTTCAGAACAAGATCACTGAATCTAATCTCCTTTGTTCAGCTTTTTTCCTGACCATTACCAATAACAACTAGTAACCAATCCCTCCTAAATGATAATAAACATCCATAACCCATTTTTTTGGGAATGTGGGCATCATTTTCTAGACTACTTCCTGTTGTTTGTGGGCACTGGTATCTTTGGGGGAACCTTGAGAAAATTGAGATTATAATGAATTTCCAGCTGGAGTAGTCTGTGAGGTTGGATCATCACAGCCAGCAGCCTTAAAGCTGTTTTGGGTGCAGAACTCCAAGGAAACTGTAACAGAGGCATTTTGAAATGCTGGATCACCTGGGCCACCCATTTTCATTGGTGTTTGGTCCCCTTGTTCTGAAAATATATAAACTTTTAAAGGTAATATACATTACAAGTATGGAATATGTGGTGTGCACAAGTCAGTTAAAGGTGATTTTTTTGTTTTATATTTGAGCAGGTAAAATATATGTTATGTGTCTTATAGTTTCTTTAAGTTTATTTTTATGTCTGTAGCCAGGATTTTAGGGGGTCTTCCCTGATCAAACCTAGTTTTTGTTTGTTTGTTTTGGTTTTTGGTTTTTGGTTTTGTTTTTGGTTTTTTTTTTTTTTTCAAAACAGGTTTCTCTGTGTAGTTTTGGTGCCTGTCCTGGATCTCACTGTGTAGACCAGGCTGGCCTTGAACTCATAGAGATCCACCTGGCTTTGCCTCCCGAGTGCTGGGATTAAAGGTGTGCACCACCACTGCCTGGCCCAAATCTGATTTTCTTTAACCCAGAATGAATCCATAGCTCTTCATTTTCTGCAGAAATAAAAGCATAACCTTTCCCCCAAAGCAACACATCTTTTGACTAAAATTTTGAAGCCAAGATATTTTTAAAATATGTAGATTGGTCTCATCCAGCAATTTCCATAATCCAATGTGTCTTATCAGCTGTTGTTCCTTCCTCAACAATCAGAAAAGTCAAAGGCAACACATCACCACTCAGGATCTAGACTCTCTGTGTATTTTCCATCTTTATGTGGCATATTACACTTTTTTATTACTCTATTCCTTTTTAAAGGGCTTTATTATTATAAAACTACGTTTTTTTAAATCTAAGACTGTATATACTCTTCCTCTTCTCTCTCCCAAGCCTATGCACATTTTCAAATATACTGTAGCCCATTCAAAGGTTTCTTTCTGTCTGGATCTGACTTTATTACATAACTGTAATCTTTTTCTGACCACATGAGCCTTTAAACTGGGAGATGCTTTATTGTTCAGTGGCTGACATGAGGAACTGTGGGAACCCGCCACACAGCTCATGGTGGGGCTTGTGCTGGCAGCGTAAGCCCACAGGCAGCTGCCAGCATCTCTGTACTGTGGCCGGCATCAGAGACTAGGAAGCCGTGTTCAGCTCTGTTTTAGAACTTTTTCTTAGGATTTCTCAGGTTTTATGTGGAAATTCTTGCCCCACATTGGGTGCTATTTGTAGACAGACTTTTCTTTCCCACCTGACAGTTCTTAAATAACTGACATTGAGACTCAATAGTAGTTATAAATGCTCAGTCAATAGCTCAGGCTCATTACTAACTAGCGATTACAACTTAAATTAACCCATTTCTATTAATCTATGTGTTGCCATGTGGTTTATGGCTTTACCTGTCCTCCAGCATGTCTTGCTCTCTCTGCATCTCCTGGCAACATTTCTGACTCCACCCTTCTTCATCCCAGCATCCTCAGTTTGGTCGCCCCACCTACACTTCCTGTCTGGCTACTGGCCAATCAGCATTTTAATAAACCAATCTGAGTGAGAAATCTTTACAGTGTACAAAAGGATTATTCCACAGCACAGGAGGAACCCTACACATACCATGTGCTTTACAATCAAAGGGAGCTTTACTAGGCACCCTTGGGTAAATGTTTGCTGAGGTGAACTGTGAGAATGAATCCTTTTCTGGGAAGCTGTGAGTTACCCAAAAAAAAAAAAAAACCTGTCTTCTGCATGAAGACACTCAACTTATGCTTCATAATACTTGGGGAATAGACTATATTGTGCTGGATAGTAAATGCTCTCATGAGATCTTCTTTGGCTTCCAGTAAATGTCTCAGACACCTGTCCTCCATGGTGGTCAGAAACCTCTATACTGACTTGTGTTTCCCTGGGAATCAAAGCAGCACAGAGCAGATGCACCAGCTGCCTGTCACTTTTATCCACTTTCACCTACTGATGGCAGGCTTCTTCCACCTACTCTGACACTTTACCTCAGAAAGTGGTTTTCTGGCTGAAGGAACATGCTTACATGGAAAACTGAAAGTGCTAGGAAGTTGTTATGTCCAGACTAGTCTTCAGCCAGCAACAGACCAAAGATTGGTGTGTAACCACAGAAGAACAATAGGATCTGAAGTGTGTTTCACTCCAGTTTCCAAGGGTTCCCTGCTTGGACAATGTGGCAGTTTGAATGAGAATGCTCCCCAGTGGCTCATATGTTTAAACACTTGGTCTCCAGTTGGTGGAACTGTTTGGAAAGGACTAGGAGGCGTGGCCTTGTTGGAGGAAGTGTATCACTGGGGGCGGGCTTTGAGGTTTCAAAAACCCAGCTGTTCCCAGTCTCTCTGCCTAATGCTTGTGGGTCAAGAAGTCGCTCTCAGCTACTGCTTCAGTCCCATGCATGCCTGCCTGCTGCCATGCTCCCCACCATGATGGTTACAGACTCCAATTAACCCTCCAAAACTGTAAGCCCCAAATAAACTCTTTCTTCCATAAGTTGCCTGGTCATGTGTCTTATCATAGCAATAGAATTGTGACTAAGACAGATAAAAGCCATCTGCCTGCAACAGTTCCTGGTGGTTATGCTTTCTGTCAGCCCCCTCTCTTTGCCATTCTCTTTCCTGGTCCCTTTCTGGTGTTTCTTCCCAAATTGTGCACATCCAGACACTTGCTTCAGGACACTTTGTGGGGTACCTAAGGCAAAGTATAGGGAATGTAGGCTGGAGAATCATACAGACTGAGAGGCAATTTAACAGCAATCCTCTGGGAAGAGGAAACCTCAGTTGCAAAAAATGTCCCCACCAGATTGGCCTGTGGGCAAGCCTATGTGCATTTTCTTAATTAGTAATTGATGTGGGAGGGCCCAGCCACTGGGTGGTGCTGTCCCTGGGCAAATGGGCCTGAGATGTATAAGAAAATGAATGGAGGAAGCCAGGAGGAGCAAGCTAGTCAGCATCACTTCTCCATGGCCTCTGTATCAGCTCCCGCCTCCAATTCCTGCCTCGAGTTCCTGCCATGACTTCTGGAATGATGGACTATAAGCTGTACACTGAAATAAACCCTTCCCTCCTCAAGTTGAACTTGGTCATGGCGTTTCATCACAGCAATGAAGCAGTAACTAAAACACTACCATTGACACATGTCACTACCACTTACGTATCTTTGGCCAAAGTGAGTCATCTGTCCGTGGATGTCACCCACTCTCTGTGGATGGTATGTCCATTACTTCCCACTGTCTGGAAGTATCAGGGCTTAGAGGCTGGTTGCTTGACCACTGTAAGGGGAGAAGACATCTGAATGGAATTTAGAATTCCTGACCCATGAGTTGGCTACCCCTGCTGACCTGACGCTCTGAAGAGCAGGACTATTTTTTACCCCTGGCAGTCTCCCTTGGGAAAAATGATCTTCCCCTTCAAGGAGGATCCAAAGACTGTGTATTCCAAGTTCAGGAAAGAAAGCTGTGAGGGCTTCTCCAAGGGTGGTGACAACAGGCAGTGAAAGCTGAGCTAGGCTCTGTCACTGCAGCCACAGGAGAGTCCCCAGAGAAGCCCACGTGTGTAAATGCTGCCACAGGCATCCTAGGAGAAATGGTTACTTTCCTTGTCATACTGTACATCTTTGTTCCTAGCAACAGATGAAAATCTGGACACTTGGAGATTGGGGACTCAGCTCCAGGTGTGAACAACATCTGAAGAGGTCTTAAACATTTCTGGGAAAACAGGTTGTTGAATACTCTAAATTACACACTTGATCTTTCTTCCCCTTCACAACAAACTTGAATATATTATCTAAATGTGTCAGCTTTTTATTGCTGCTGCATCGAGCTTCCAAAAACACAATGGCTTGAAACAATGAAAATTCAATGCTCTCTATTCTGTAGGTCAGAAGTACAATGCAGGTCTCTCTGGGTGAAAATCCGAGTGTCCATAGGGCTGAGTTCCTTCTGGAGGCTTTAACAAAGAAGCCTTTGCCAGGTTCTAGAGTCTGCCTATATTCCTTGGTTCATGGCCTCGACCTCCATTTTCAAGGACATTGATATTCCAGTAGCTGAATTTTCTTCTGTGACCACCGTTCCCTCCAAACAGACTACAACTGTTCTCAGCTTTAAAACAGCTTTGTGTGTATGTGTGTGAGGAGAATGATCGTAGGTCAGTGTATGCATGTGTGGGATTCTCAGGAATAAAGAATTAACATAAAAATAAAAAAAATTTGATTCAATTGTTTAGACAGTCCAGGGTAGTTTCCCCTGTGCGCCTAACTATACAGTGAGTCTGCTGTGCTACATGAGGTAACACTCCTCACGTCTGGGGCCTAAGCTGGGGGCGTCTTTGAGTAGACATTATTCTTCCAACCATGGTACACTCAAATTAAAAAGAAACAATTTACCACATACAAACAATTACTGCAGTCTGGGGAGGTAGCTCAGGAGAACCTGAGTTAAGACCCTGGGAACCCATGAAAATGCTGGGCTTAGCTGAACACACCTGTAACCCCGGTGCTGGGGGAGGCAGAGACAGTTGGTCCTGGTGGCTGGTTGGCCAACCAGTCTAACCAAAAGGGCAAGCTCTAGGTTCAGTGAAAAACCCTGTCAAACCCTCCACTGTGTGGTGGAGGGGTGGGCCTTTAAGGAGGTTCAGCGTGTGAGGTGCTTGCTGCCAAGCCTGCCGGCCTGAGTTTGATCCCAGAACCCACAGGGTAGAAGGAAAGAACCAACTCCTACAAGTTGTCCTCTGACTTCAACATGTGTGCTGTGGTATACATGTGCACTCACATGTGCACACATGCACATACACACACACACACACACACACACACACACACACACTGAATAAATAAACAGAAATGTTTTAATGTAGTAGAGAGTAGCAGAAGACAACCGAAGCCAACCTCCGGCCTCCACACACACATGCACAAGTGAGCACAGCTGCAGGTATATTTGATAATAAAAATAATAAAATGAAAAATAAAAACAATGAATGAATGCATGCATAAAGGGAGCATTGAGAGTGCATGGGTGAATACTGTCAGATCCAAAAGAAACTTAGAACAAATGGTGCTTATTAAATTATGAAATTGCATGCTGGCCTTCAGGCTCCCTCAGAATCACAAGTACCTGTAGTTCTCCTCAGCTCTTCCCACTCTGCCCTCCACCCTAAACTACTCGAGCTCATGGGCTTCCCTTCTCCCAACTTCTCATTCCCAGATAGCCTGCTGTTTCGGCTCTGTGCTCTCTAGGTCCCCTCTCTCTTGGTCATCTATCTCTTTTTCCTTCTCTCTCACCCTCCCCCTCCTCCCACAGCCAAGCTTACTCTGCTGGCTGTGTTGTCTAGCACTTTCTCTCCCTGGAATCTCCCAGATGCCTCTGGCTGTTCTCTCCCCCATAACTACAATAAAATCCTTCCCCTCAACGATACCTTGGAGCATCATGTCCTCAGTTTACAAAAATATGTCATAGAAATGGACACAGACGCTGTGTTAGCAGACAAAAGAAAGCACATCCTGGCTAGCAATTATGGAAACACATTTAAAGCAACTCTGGTGCTATTTTATATTTTGTAAAGTATAGGATGGGGAGGAAGAAAGAAAAGTCCAGGTTTGGGGGAAATGTTCCATCAGTGGTGCTGTGAATTCAGTGTTATTAGAAAGCAAGATTGCTCATATAATCCCTCCTCTCTCTCATTGATTGGACTCCTGGAGCTCTGCCTGGGGCTTGGCCGTGGATCTTTGCATCTGCTTCATCAGTCACTGGATGAGGGTTCTATCATGACAGTTAGGGTGTTCAGCCATCCGATCACCAGAGTATGTCAGCTCAGGCTTTCTCTCGACCATTGCCAGTAGTCTATAGTGGAGGTATCTTTGTGGATTCCTGGGGACCTCCCTAGCACTCTTCTTCTTCCTATTCCCATGGGGTCTTCATTTATCATGATATCTCTTTCCTTGTTCTCCCTCTCTGTTCCTGATCCAGCTGGGACCTCCCGCTCCCCTAAGCTCTCTTTCCCCCGACCCTTGCCCTCCATTTCCCCCCTCACCCCCAGTTTGCTCATGTAGATCTCAAGATCTCATCCATTTCTCCATCGCTGTGCGATCCCTGTGTCTTTCCTAGGGTCCTCTTTACTAGGTAGCCTCCCTGGAGTTGTGAGTTTCAGTCTGGTTATCCTTTGCTTTACATCTAGTATCCACTTATGAGTGAGTACATACCATGTTTGTCTTTCTGAGTCTGGGTTACCTCATTCAGGATGCTATTTTCTAATTCCATCCATTTGCCTGCAAACCTCATGATGTCATCGTGTTTCTCTGCTGAGTAGTACTCCATTGTGTATATGAGTTATATGAGCAAGAGATACTGAGACCATGATTGGAAAAAGTACAGAGACAAATAGCCAAACTAGTGGAAACACATGAACTGTGATCCAATAGTTGGGGAACCCCCATGGAACTGGACCAGGCCCTCTGGATAAGTGAGACAGTTGATGAGCTTGAACTGTTTAGGGGGCCCCCAGGCAGTGAGACCAGGACCTGTCCTTAGTGCATGAGCCGGCTTTTTGGAACCTAGGGCCTATGCTGAGACACTTTGCTCAGCCTTGGTGCAGGGAGGAGGGGTCTGGACCTGCGTCAACTGAATCTACCAGGCTGGGCTGACTCCCCAGGGGAGACCTTGCCTTGGAGGAGGTGGGAATGGGAGGTGGATTGGGGGAGAAGGCTGGGGGCTGGGAGGAGGGAGGACAGGAGAATCCATGGTTGATATGTAAAATGAATAGAAAATCTCTTAATTAAAAAAAAAGAAAAAGAAAGCAAGGGGGCGGATGCTATCTCACATCTTTAGAGGTACTGACCAAAGGAAATGGCCATCGCTCTAAATAAGCCTACACAACACATCCTTTACGACAGAAAGAACCTGGAAACAGCCCGAATGTCTGAAAAACAGAGTCAGGGATGAGCAAATGACACATTTTCATAATAGGCTGCTCTGAAGTCGACGCTAGGTTGAATGGTCCTGAAACACTATTCATAAAGGGGCAAAGGACAAAATGATAAGTGCATAACTATTTTGACTATCCATAAACATAGTCTTTGTATCATCATTACAAAGTGAAAGAATACAGATGCAATAATTTAATGTTTAGTATATATAAAAATTAAAGTACTTTAACTTGCTATTCTACTTTGAAAGGGGTGAAGTGTAGGTATGTCTATTACTAGAAAAGGTCATTTAAAGGATGTTAGAACATTTATACACATATATGTAGGGGTATATTCCTTTATTTATTTATTATTTATTTATAAGATAAGGTCTTGCTGTATAGACCAGGTTGTCCTTGAACTCACAGAGATATGTTGCCTCTGCCTCCCTGGTACTGGGATTAAAGGTGTACACCACTCCATCACATTTCTTAATTAAGAAGCATTGAGGAGTTATAATGTACTCTATTCTGAGTCCAGCACTCAGCAGAATTAAAGTAGGGCCCTAGGCAATAAATACTCAAGAAACAAAAGGGCCCGTGGATTCTAACAAGGTTGATTTTCCATTCAGTTCTATGAGAAGAACTAAAGGGGATTATGTCGTTTTAGGTCTTGGGTGTGGCAGAGTGCTTATGTTCAGTTGGTTGGTACTGGGGGTTGGACACAGGGCCTCGTCCATGCTGAACACATGCTGTACCACTCAATTCTCTGTCCCTCAGCCCTAAAGGTTTTGATTTAAATATGTTTTTAGAAACCCTAAGTTTCAGAAGCAATTGCTAGAGTCCTGTGAAATAGTTTATAAGCAGAACAACAGACTTTAGGTCATTTTGTGAAATCACTTCCCTTGAGCTGTTATTTTTATTTTAAATGCTTTCAGGTAAAAAACCATTTTGAGTGATTTTTAGCTACTGTTTTTGCATTAAAACATTCTTTCAAAACTCTTGAAAACAGTGAAGGAAAGGGAAAAAAGAGGAAAGCGAAGCACATTGCCTGAACTCCACCCCATTTGTGCTAGCGTGTTTTCCATCATTGTGATGAAACACTGTGACCAAAAGCAACTTGGAGAGGAAAGTCAGGGCAGGAACCTGGAGCCAGGGACTGACACAGAGGCCAGGAAGGGTGCTGCTTACTGGCTTCTTCGCTGTGGCCTGCTCAGCCTTCTTTCTTATACTACCCAGGGCTGCCTACCTGATGTGGCCCTGTCCCCAGTTGAAGCGTAAGTCAAATAATCTTATCAATAAAAACCAAGAGTCAGATATTGGGATAAAACCTGAAAAATCAGAGAAGCAGGAGAGCAGCCACAGTCACTTCCTTCCTCTTCCCTTCCTCCATCCCAAAAGGCCGAGATCCTGTCTCTGCCCCACCTTATCACTTCCTGTTCCTCTCTATACAGACTTCCAGACCTCTATGGTTAACTAGTGACTAGCTCTACCCTCTGACTCTAAGCAAGCTTTATTTGTCAGAACACAAACAAAATATCACACAACATTTCCCCCTTTTTGCCTAAATAAAAGCAAAAGTTTTAACTAACATAGAAAAACTATACACAAAAAAGTACAATATATACAAATATACATAGGCAATAATTACAATAACAATATCTAGTCCATAGCATTAGACAAATTCAGAGAAAATACTCCATTATCTATCCTATCTTGGTAAAGTCCAAAGTGTTGCACCTAATTCACTTTCTATCCCAACTTGCATTACCAACCCAAAACTATCTTTTTAGGTCTCTTAACCTTGTACATTTTACACCTCTTTTGTGAGTTTCTTTCCTGAATTTGTTAACAGGGAAAACTATAACTATCTAGTCTTCAACTCCATCAGAGACCTAAGAAGGATATACTATTGCCTGAGTAAACAGTGAGCGTAGAGCAAACAACTTCCAAAATTTAGAAATAACAGAAACAGTTGGCTGCCTGAACAGTCACCCAAGGTTCCTCTGCATCCAACTTTGGCCTGCAGGCAGAGAATATCTGGTAGACTTATCTGTGAGGCAGGATTTTTGAAGGACTGTCCTACCTTGTCTTGGCAAAATTCAGCAGTCACTTTCTTTTGTGTCCTGCTTGTCCAATTTAGACAGCATGCTTTCAGCAGTCCAGACAAGGGCAGTTTTTTGCCCAGTGGCTAACTTTTGCCAAAAAGAGAGTAAACTCCATATGGAGTTTCTTTGATGCCCATCATCTTCTCTGAAGTTGATTGGTGTTGCCAGGATCAGACATGTCTCCTTGTCACAAAAAAAAAGAAAGAAAAGAAAAAGAACCTTATGTTATTAAAACATCTTGAATGATATATTCTGTAGATCTCTAAAAAGTCTGAAGACCACCTGTCTATTTAAAATATATCTCTGTTTGACCTTGAAAACATACCTAGTATGACTACAAGTTTAATTGTAATAGGTGACTAACTACTAACCTGCATTTCTTTATTGTCCTAAATAGTTTGTAATAATAACTTTCAAGGGCTAGAAATTTACATTACATTGCTAAATGAGCTGTACATGTACAATACCTTGAATAAGAGTAGAAACATATGTACAGTATGTTCTAATAAAAAAATAACCTTAAATTTGAATCAATATACAAAAATATCTTAAACAAGAGTAGAAACATATTTAGTATAACAAAAATAACCTCAAATTTGTATCAATATACAAAAATCCATATCAATGTAAAATATTTAAGACTAGTAGTTGCTTTTTTGGTTTAAAAGTAGATTCAATAATATTTTTATCCTATTTCTATATCCTCCTTTTTTCTTTTTAGAACAAGATCCCTGAATATAATCTCCTTTCTTCAGCTTTTTTCCTGACCATTACTAATAACAACTTGTAACCAATCACCCTAAATGATGACAAATATCCATAACCCACTGAACGACCAAAAACCACTCACCCTACCTCTTGGGAATATGGGCATCATGTTCTTAGAATTACTTCCTGCTATCTGGGGGTGAAGGCATCTTTAGGGGACCCTGAAAAAATTGGGATAATTGACAAGTCCTGGGAGAGCTAGCTGTATCATTTGTTGTCCACTCTGCATAATGGGGAAGTGCAGAGCCTGTCTCAAGTACTGGCTATAGTAGTCTGTGAGGCTGGACCATCTCAGCTAATCACCTTGAAATTGTACTGAGCAGTTTGTGGTCCAAAGCCAATCTTTTAGGTGGTGGTTATCAGCTTAGTGGTATTACCCTAGTCCAGGTGGAATCGTCATTGTGGGGCCCCATTCTTCTTTTGGAGATTTCAAAGGTCACTGTTAGACATGGTTATGGTTCACTGCAGAAAAGTTAAGTATTTTAAATGTCATATGTAACAGATCTCAAAGAGGTTATAGGACCATAATTTTTTATGTACATCCAGAGTACAAAAACTTACTAGTGTCCTAATAAAGACACAAATCCAAATCATGTAAAGGAAGCTAGACGAAGACTTTTTCTAGAACTAGTTCTCTGTATTAACACTAATATCATGACAAAAAGTTGAAAATATATATATTAATTTTATAAATTTTGAGATAATATTTATACCTTAAAATAAGTTATAGTCAAAATAAAACCAAAGAATTATGAGATTAGTGGCAATAGAATAGTCCCTTAATTTTGGTTTTTCTTCTGTCCCATATCAGTGGCTCTTCTGACATGAGACAGAGATTTTAGGTTTTCCTTTTAACAAGAATGCTTAGATTTAGAGACAGAGAGAGCCATGCTCCAACTTCAAAGCCAGCTTTAATTTTTAATTGAACTGGGACTATAAAAAGACCAGTTACATTATGTATCTGTTTAGAACAGCAGAAACAAACATTTGGGAAGATTTATGAAATTTTATCCTCTTGGAAATATTATATACCAATAGGCCAATTTACTCTTTTTCTTGGGACATTTTCTCTGGATGATTCATCCTTTTTCTTCAGATGTCTCATTTGTCCAGTGGTCTTCAGATTCCTTTGTTGGATGCCTTCATTCTCCTGGAAAGACAAAAACAAAACCCTGCCTGAACCCTAACTTTGGGGAGTTTCCCTTTTGGTAAGTTATATCTAATCAAATGAAAAGTATTTGTTAGTGGTATAAATTAATTTAGATTGAAAGGTCACACTGGTTAATGAACTATCATCTCTTCTAATCAAGAAGTCTCTCTTGTTTCAATATAATCTTTATCAATTTTTATTTTTATCTTTAAAGTATAGAGGCTGATTTAATTCTGTAGTTTTTTTGATTATCCAATGTCTCTCCACAGCCATCATTCCTTTCTCATTAGCATTTAGAAAATTTAAAGTTAATAAAGCATTATAAATCTATCTCTGGAGGTCTTTATTACCCCTTTCTGTTTATTAAGCATATCTTTTAGAAATTGATTACATCTTTCTATAACTGCTTGCCCTGTAGGTTTGTGTGGTACCTGTAATATGTTTTATGTTGTAATATGCAAAAAACTGAGACATATGCAGGAGCATTGTCAGTCTTAATTTGTGCAGGTATACCCATGATGGCCATAGCTTCTAACAAATGTGTGATTAACAAATCAGCTTTTTCAAAACTCAAAGCAGTTGCCCATTGAAATCCTGAATATGTGTCTATGGTGTGTTGTACATATTTTAATTTTCCAAACTCTGCAAAATGAAACACATCCATTTGCCAAATTTTATTTCTTTGAGTACCCTTTTGGTTACTTCCTGCAGGTAGTAGAGTTTGGTTATACAAGGAACAAATAGGGCATTTTCTTATAATTTGCTTGGCTTGTTGCCAAGTGATGGAAAAATCTTTTTTCAAACTTACGCTATTGACATGGTGTCAATGGCATTATTATGAAATTCTGGGGCTTCTGGAACATAGCACATTTTCTACCAATAGTTGATCAATTTCATCATTACCTTTGGGTAGAGGGTCTAGTAGACTCATATGGGATATAATGTGTTATGCATAAGAGATGATTTCTATTTCTGATTATTTCTTGTAAATAGCAAAAATTATTATTATCTGATTATTTCTTTGTAAATAATTATCTGATTATTTCTTTGTAAATAACAAAGTTAATTCTGTATCATCTGAAATAAATTCAGCAGTTTCAATATGTAAAACATCTCTTTGTACATATTGAGAGTCAGTAACTATATTAAGAGGTTCTGGAAAATCTAATAATACCATGAGAATAACATATAATTCTGACTTTTGAACAGAATCATAAGGGCTTTGGGTCAATTTATTTAGATTTCTTGATTTATAACCTGCCTTTCTTGATTTGTTTGCATCAGTATAGAACATAGGGGATCCAGAAATTGGTATTCTCTGTACAATGTAAGGAAGGATCCAGTTAGTTCTCCTTATAAACTGAATTCTCTTGTGGGATATTTGTTGTTAATCTCTCCAAAAAAATTACTGCAAGCTCTTTGCCAATGTTAATTTCTGCCAATAAAGAGGAGAAATTTCAGCATTAGTAAAAGGTACTACAATTTCAACTGGGTCTATTCCTGCTAATTGATGAAGTCTCAATTTTCCTTTTAGAAAACTTTTCTACATAGGTCTTTAATTTGTCACTCTGTTTGTGTGGTAAAAATATCTATTCTAAGGTATTATCTTCTCTCTGCATTAAAATTCCTGTAGGGGAATGCTTAAATGGTTAAAATAACCAGAATGCAATCAAGCTCTGGATCCAAATGATCCACATGTGCATCCTATAATTTCTTTTCCACCAAAACCAATTCTTTCTCAGCTTCAGCTGATAATTTTCTTCAACTATGTAAGTCCTTGTTGCCTTGTAAGGTTTGAAACAAATTACACAGTTCTTGAGCTGTTAATCCAATTGTGGGCCATAGCCAGTTAATGTCTCCCAGCAATTTTTGAAAGTCATTAAGAATATGCAACTGATCTCTCCTGATTTATACCTTTGGGGGTTGAATTTTTTATAAACTTATTTTATATCCTAGGTAATTAAAAGAATCTCCTCTTTGTATTTTTTCAGGAGCAATTTGTAATCCCCAACAAGGCAAAATTTTCTTTATTTCTTCAAACATTTTCTCTAAAGTATCTACATTTGAACCAGCTAATAAGATGTCATCCATATAATGGTAAATTATAGACTGAGGAAACTGTACTCAAATCACTTCCAATGGCTGTCATACAAAATATGGGTATAGGGTGAGGCTGTTTAACATCCCTTGTGGGAGAACCTTCCATTGATATCTCTTAGCAGACTGAGAATCATTATAAGTAGGCACCATGAAGGCAAATTTTTTCTCTATCCTTTTCTTGTAAAGGTATAGTGAAGAAACAAGTCTTTTAAATCAATAACTATGATAGACCATCCTTTAGGTAACAGAGAAGGCAGGGGAATGCCAGGCTGTAAAGAGCCCATTGGCTGAATCACCTTATTAATAGCTGTTAGATCTATTACCAATCTCCATTTTCCAGATTTCTTTTTAGTAACAAATATAGAAGAATTTCAAGGACTGGTTGATTCTTCAATATGCTGAGCATTTAGCTGCTCCTATACCAGTTGTTCTAAGGACTGTAATTTTTCTGATGTCAAAGGCCATTGTTCCACCCAGACAGGTTTGTCAGGGCTAGGGCTGTTGGTACCTTTGAAAGATCAGCAGCTGTTGTTTTTGCACAACCTGAATGGTTGGTGACTGTTCTTTATAATACCTTTTAATATTTTTCCCAGAAACATATTTCAGTTTATGGTTTGTTCCTGAGATTGGAGGAATGTTAATCTGGGTATTCCATTGTTGTAACAAATCATGTCCCCTTAAATTCATAGCTCTATTAGCCACATACGGCTTTAGTTTTCCTCTCTGTCTTTCTGGTCCTATACATTTGACCCATCTCATGCTTTGTTTTACCAGAGATAAAGTTCCAGTCCCTAAAAGATGAACATTTACCCCCCCCAAAGAGGCCAATTAGAATACCAAGATTCTGGTGGAATTATTGTTACATCTGCCCCTATGTCTATAAAACCTTCAATTACAATGTTATTTATTCATACTTTCAGTTTTGGTCTTGGATGTATACAAATTTGTATACAAATTTGTCAAAATATTTCCTTTATGGTTTCTTCTGAAATTTTTGTTTATCTTCTAAAGCTGTTCTATCATCCAGAGCAGTATGGATTTTTACAATAGGCATTAGGTCTTTTAATTGCTCTGGGGAGGAGTTTCCCCCATGGTGATAGGGTATTACTGAACCAAACTTAACATGGGGGCCTGTAAGAGCCCCAAGGCATTTCCCAATAGCAAAGGGTTAGCTTGTCTGTGCCTTGTTGATCTGCATTCATTGGTTCAGTGTCAGCCTTTGCCACACCTTCTGCATATTCCAGAAGGCAGGGGCCTCCTGTTTGGGATTATTTCTAGAAAAAAAATGTTTCTAAGAACACCCTGCTTATAATTCCTTTTTAGGTGACCTTGTCTGCCACAATTAAAACACCTGACATTTTGAATTTTCTTCAAGCCTCTGGAAATCACCTCTCCTATCCAAACATCATCATGGTTATGAGATTCAATATTGACTGTATCTCAGATCCATTCCTCTATGGGTGCTGATTCTGCATTTAAAGGCTGAATTACCATTTTTCATTGTGAATTAACATTTTCAAAAGCCAAAAATTCAATTATTATTTGTCTAGCTTCTGAATTTGGCATCATTCTATTTACAGCTGAAATCAATCTTTGTAGAAAAAAATCAGTGAAAGTTTCTTTTGGGCCCTGTATAACTTTAGTAAATGACTCAGTTCTCTTTCTGACTTCTTCAGTTCTGCCCCAAGCATTCAAAGCTGTTGCATGGCACAAAGCCAGGGTGTGGTCATCATATAGAGACTATTTGTACATCAGTATAATTGCACTTTCCAAGAAGTTGGCCTTGGGAGACTAAATACCTCTATCCCTATTTTGTTGTTCAGTGGTCCCAGCCTCATCTTTTCACCAGGTCCTCCACTGTAATTGAGGACTAGATTCCAATACTGCTGTAACCAAGTCTTTCCAGTCTTGTAGGTCAATTCTGTTACTAGTTGACCATGAATTTAACATCTGCTTCACAAAAGGTAAATGCATACCTTATGAGACTATTGCTTCCTTAAATCTCCTCAAATCTAACATTTCCACAGGAATCCAGTCAGCTCTCACATAGCCTTGGGGATACCTGTCATTTGGCAGTTGTTCCCATAAGGAGATTGGATAAATTAAGGTTGTTTGTTTAATAACCTTGAACTGTTCCTCTCTAATTTTATAATGTAATGGTGAGGTTGGTTCTCCTTTAAATTCCTCTGTGTCTGAATATCTCTATTATCAGTTTTAATAAGTTTTTCTAAGGCTTGTAACTTATCAGTCAAAATTGCATTATTTTCTTTAGTTGTAAGAATATATTATCAGTAGTAAGTTTTTCTAAGGCCTGTGTCTTATGAATAACAAGTTTTTCTAAGGTTTGTATCTTATCAGTCGATTTCTCATATTTGGCACTGATATCAACCAACTTTTTTAGGGAAAAAATAAGAATTATGAAACTGATAATGATTATAATTGATATTATGTAAATCCCAGCTAAGTTAATTATCCCCTCATTTAATTATTCTATTTTCAAACCATCCATTGTGCAATCATACAAAGACCTAACTCCCTTCATCATAATATTGTTTCCCATTTTTTAACATGGGAATAAATTATTTTTTTTTATCTAATTCCCCCCTTTAAAAATTCCCAATTGTCTCACCAAATCTGATGATGATGATGATGATGATGATGATGGTGGTGGTGGTGGTGGTGAAGTGTGAGGCCGACTGCTGCTACATAGCATGTCTAAGCAGAAAACACAGGTGGTGTACAACTTGGCTGAGGACAGCTGTCATTGATCACATGTCAGCAGCCTGAGGAGGGTTACAGAGAAAGCCCGCAACCCATGGGGAAAAGGAGCCAAAGAGGCAGCCATCTGCAGGGGGGAATGTGTGAAAGCAGCACATGTGACCAACAAGTGAAAGCACAGAGCTGCCTGAAGGCAGAAATGGCCAGTGGTGAGGAGCTGACTCTGGCAATGTTTGGAGCCCAGGCACCTGTGGAGTTTGGGGCTTGTGGAGATTGCTGTACAGAGACTACAACAGACTTTCTCAGAGGTCTTGGGGAAGAAAGGGAAAGCCAACCAGCACTGCAGTGACTCCACCAGGTGCAGCTCTGGGTGCCAGTGGCTGCTGGCAGCTGCAAAGCCATGGGTAAGTGGCTATCTGGTGAATTCATGCCCCAAAAGTTGGACGCAAGATGAAGCATAAATCTAATTAATTTTATCAACAAAAACCCGGAGTCAGATATCAGGGTAAAACCTGAAAGATCAGAGAAGCAGACAAGCAGCCAGTCTCTTCTTTCCTCTTCCCTTCCTCGGTCCAAAAGGGCTGAGATCCTGTCTCCCTCCTCCCTGCTTATCCCTTCCTATCTCCTGTCTATGTAGACCTCCACACCTCTATGGTTAACTAGTGACTAACTCCACTCTGACTCCAAGCAAGTTTTATTTGTCAGAACACAAACAAAATATCACATAACACCCAGTGGTTTGGGCCCTTCCACATCCATCATTAATGGAGAAAAAGCCCCACAGACTCACACACAGGCAATCTGATGAGACATTTTCTCAATCAAGATTCCTCTTCCCAAATGACTCCAGCTTGTGTCATGTTGGAGAAAAACAAAAACAAACAAACAAACAAAAACAAAACAAAAAATTGTCCAGGACACTATTCTTAAGAACTAACCATTGGCCTGATTATAAATGTCACTTGGGCCAGTTCATCTAGTCAGTGTTCAGCTAGAGATCAGAGTTTGAGGAGACATTTATTAGTATGCTTATTGTAGGGAATGGATTTATACACTTTGGGAGCTGGCTAGCCAAGTGCAGGAACCACAGGCCAGGCCAGCGGGAAGGACAGGGCAGAACAGCTACCATGGGAGAGAGTAGCTGAGCACACCTAACATTCCTTCTTCCTCTGGGAAACTAAAGCTCTGCTCACAGACCATTTGACTCAATCAGGTATCTTCCTGACCTAAAGCCAATTGGCTATGAATTTAAATCATATCTAGGTGAAAAGAGAAGGAGAGAGAGAGAGAGAGAGAGAGAGAGAGAGAGAGAGAGAGAGAGAGAAACGTGGGCACCAAGGAGAGTGGCTAGTGAATAACTTGGAAGTTCAGTTTAATGAAGTCAGTGTACAAAGGGGAGGTCTCCACCCCTGACAACTTGACTTTGAATATGTCTTCTTAAATCATTTATCTACAAATAAAGACAAAAGCTATGTCATACTTTTGCTTAATGTGATGCAGTTGTCCTGTGTGCAACCAAAACCAAACCAACTCTTTCCCCAAAGGAAGATACAAGGTCCATAGGCCATCTTTGTTCTTCTCCTCTGGTGCCTTGTAACTAAAATATTGTGACAGGACTTAATTCTAACAAACACATGTTGTATCAGGAAATAAGAGGAAGGACTGGGAAGAAAATAACACACTCACAGAAGAGTGAGGTACGGCCTGTGACAATAATTACTGAAGGAACAAAAAGGGCACAAAGGACATAGACAAGCATCCATAACAATAAAGGGAAAAATACATGAACACTGATATAGCAGGCTGCCTGCCCATAGCACTTAATCCCACTGCTCCATAATCTCTTCCCTTAGCAAGTTCCTCAGCTGTCCACGCTCTTTCCTGTCAAGGTAACCCACACCTTCATCCCTGGGGCACGAGCAGTCTGAACTGGGAGTTAAAGTTCCCCACTGACTCTCATCCCAATGAAAGGAGTAGAGCAATCCTAAGGACATTCTGTGTTCCATGTACTCTCTTCCTTTGGTGTGATGTAGAATTGATCTGGAAGTCAAGATCAGTCTCCCCAGCCAGCACCATACCTGCCTGCTGATTCAGAAGCACCAGGAGCCCAAGGTGACAGTGTGGATCTGTCTACTGGTAGAAGTGTCCCACTCTTTGGAACTAAACCCTGTAGACCAGCAGAGCCAGAGGATGTGGGGACAGAAGCGAAATCTGCTAGTGTGTTGCCAGATGCTCTCATGCCTTCCCTCTGACCCATGGATTCTTGAATAAAGATGGAGAGAAGCTGCATCAGGCACTAGACATTGTGTAAGAGCTGACATACAGAAGGAGGGAGGGCACTGCCCCAACATGCCAGGCACTGCCCCAAACAGCTAGAGCTCTAACTGAAGCTTCAAAAGAGCTCTTCTGCCATCTCATTAAAAGAAAGGTTTTCTTGTGTGTGTGTGTGTGTGTGTGTGTGTGTGTGTGTAAAAGTCAATGGTCAACAATGACTGTCTTCCTCCACTTTATTTTTTGATACAGGGTCTCTCACTGAACCCAGAGCTTACTCATTGGCTGGCTGGCTGGCTGACCAAGGGACTCCAGGGTTCTGCCTGTCTCCGCCATCCACCCTCACACTGTGATTATAGTGAACCTGCCTACCCACAGCCTCTACATGGCTTCTCAGGATCAAACTTGGGTGCTTAGTTTCCCAGCAGGTACTTTAGGGACTGAGACATCTCTTAAGCCCCAAGACGTGGAGAAGAACATGGCCAAAGACAAGGTGAGCATGATGTGATCACATGAGTCTGACTCACAGAGACCTATTTATTGATGATAGCATCCCCCGTGGCAGATTAGTAATCACCAGTGGCTAAGAGAGATGGTGGGGGCAGGGATAATGGTCACAGAATGGGGGGGGGATGATGAAAATGAATTAGTGGTGATGCTGTAAAATTCTGCGATTTTATTAAAAACAGCTGAATTGGACAATTTAAAGGTGTTTATAGTATGAGATTAATGGTAAGAGTAAAAAACAAATAATTTACTATGCTCTTACCAAACAGAACATGGTTGTAATTCCATATATAATTTCTATAAAACCAAAACATAAAATACCACAATAATGGAAAGCGCAAAGGATATCATTTGCATTTCATGACTAAATGCTTACATACTTGTTTGTAAACAAGATCCTAGGGACAAGTAAGGAAGAGTCTTATTAAAAGTGAAAAGAAACATAAAAATAAATTTACATAAGAATAAGAAGACAATGAAGTTGATTAACTTACTATCAACAGGGGGAAAAAATGACTTGTTAAAAGATCCTTGTTCTGTAGCCCAGGCTGACCTCAGACTTGCTGCAATCCTCCTGCCCCAGCCACTGAGTGCTGTCATTATAGGCATGAGTCACCATCTCCAGCTTGTAAAAGTACTTCCTCTGTAACTGCATCATTAGTAAAAATATACTGCAAACTGTGATTCTACAGGAAATGAGACTCCCCAAGAACTTACTCCAGTTAAAAAATTTACTCATATGATCACAATTCATTTAATGTGTTCATCATAGAAAGTAGAGAAAACAGAGAAGATGAAATTGCTTAAATTTAACAAAGATGAATTGAAGGGTGTGGCTGATTCCAACTCTGGAGGAGCTTGTATTCTGCTGTTTAATTTCAGCTAGCTAAGAGCAACACAACACATAAAGTGTATGGAGACTGTGGCTGTTTGATCAGGCCTCCACACTTCATTTCCAAGATGTGCACAGATGGAGGACACTGCCTGCCAGTCTTTCACCCTCACATGCAGCCATTAGAATTGATGGAGAAGATGCCAACAGTGATGTTGCGTCCAGAAGGACCCATCTGCTGATGGCCTGTGCAAAACTGGTTCTTGATGCTAAACTCCGGTGAACTAGCCAAGACATCAAGCCAAATGACACCTATGAATCCAACTCTAGTCAGAGGCCTTTGCAAAGAACATTTCACCATTGAAATTTTTCTCCTTTATGAAAGGCTCCAGTATACATGCCACAGAACATGTGTGGAGCTCAGAGAACAGTCACAGCCATCAGTCTTTGCCTTCTGCCTTCTTACAGACAAGGTCTCTTGCTTACTGTGAATGCTGAGCTGACAGGTCCTCAAGGTTCAAGGAATTTTCCTGCTCCATCTCGGGTCTCACTGTAGAAGACAGGTGACAGACCTATGCTCCCACTCTGATGCTGAGTGGGCTCTCAGGATCCGAGCCAGGTCCTATGCTTACACACCAGGGGCTTCACTCATTGAGACATCCCCCAGTCCAGACTTCTGTAATTTTTGCAATTCTGTGTAGGGTGCACAGCAATCCTCATTATCTGCCAGTTTCTGTATTAAATTTCCCAGAGACACCTAAAGGACAAAGAATAGTGCTAGCCAGAACCCTCTGCCACTCCCTAAGTCTTCACAGCCTATCATCACACAACATACACACACACACACACACACACACACACACACACACACACACACACTGCAGCAGCAGCAGCAGCAGCTACTGTAGCTAAGGGAACCTCAAAAAAATCCTCAAGTGTGTATACTAACTTGATATCTAGTCTCCTGTTGTTTTGATATCTGTCTTAGTTAGGGTTTCTATTGCTGTGAAGAGACACCATAACCATGGCAATTGTTATAAAGGAAAACATTTAATTGGGGATGACTTACAGTTTCAGAAGTTTAGTCCATTATCATCATGGCGGGAAACAGGGTGGTGTGCAGGCAGACATGGTGCAAGAGGAGCTGAGAGTCCTACATCTTTATCTGCAGGCAACAGGAAGTGAACTGAACTAGGCATAACTTGAGCATAGGAGACCTCAAAGCCCACCCCACAGTGGCACACTTCCTCCAACAAGGTCACACCTACTGAAACAAAGCTACACCTCCTAATATTGCCACTCCCAATGAGCTTATGAAAGCCAATTACATTCAAACTACCACATTCCACTCCCTGGCCCCAATAATCTTGTAACAATATCATAATGCAAAATGCATTTAGTCCAACTTCAAAAGTCCCCATAGTCTATCACAGTCTCATCGATGTTTTAAAGTCAAATTTTTAAAGTCTTTTCCCTTAACTATAATCCTCTATAAAATCCAAATCAAAAAACATATCACATACTTCCAACATATAATGGCACAGGATATACATTGCCATTCCAAAACATGGGGAAAGAAGCATAGTGAGGAAATACTTGACCAAAGCAAGACTGAAAACCAGCTGGGCAAACTCCAAACTCTGCCCCTTTATGTCTGATGTCAAAATGCTCCTCAGATCTCCAACTCCTTTCAGCTTTGTGACTACAACAGACTTCTTTCGCTTGGGCTGGTTCCACTCTCTGATAGCAGCTCTCCTCAGCAGGTATCCCAAAGCTCTGGCATGCCTAACATCTTAGGTTCTTCAAGACAATCCAGGCTTCACCTTCACAGCTTCATGCAATGGGACACCATTCAGGGACACCCCTGACATATGCCTGGCCTCAGTGGTTTTCCTTAGTCATAGAAGATTCCATAACCTCTTTCTCCTGTCCTTGACTCTAAAGCCAGAACTCACACGGCCAGATCTGCCAAATTCTGCTGCTTGCTGAGGCTAGAACGTGGTCTCCTTGTTCAATTACATCTTCACCAGCTTTCTGTTTCGATGGTTTCCTTCACTGCCTAAACTAGTCTATCCTTGAACTTGCTCTGTAGACCAGGCTGGCCTCAAACTCAGAGATGTGCCAGCCTCTGCCCTCTGAGTCCTGGGATTAAAGACATGCACCTCTGGCTCTAAGATTTTCTTTAATTCCTTTTTACAAGTTGGGAACTTAGCAGGGTAGGATCTTGCCCTGAGGTCACCACTCTCTTTATTCCATTTCTTGATCTGTTTATTTACTTGAACAAAGGAGTTAGCTCCATTCCACTTCCTGGTACCCCTTTTATCCTCAAATTGTACATTTTGTATTTTTCCTTGCTTAGCTTGCTACTTTTCATTATAAATCATCATTAGAGTTAACACTAATAACCACATGACAGAGTCTATACTAGGCTATTTGAGATTTCTTCTGCCAACAGAATTAATCCAAATCTTTTCACTTTAGCCTCAGGCAGACTCTTCAGAAAAGGGAAAAAAGCAGCCACATTCTTTGCTAAAATGTCACAAGAATAATCTGTAGGCTACATACTAACATTCTTCTCCTCTGAAAACTCTTGAGCCAGTCAGACTCCCACAATTCATCAAATCATACTCAGCACCACTGTCTACCATACTCCTACTGATATGGCTCATTAAGCAGCACTTAAAGCATTCACCTGCTTTTCTAATCCACAGTCCTAAGGTCCATATTCCTTCAAACAAAAGCATGATCAGGCCTATCACAACAATACCCCAGTCCCTGGTACCAACATTCAAACTACCACAGTGCCATTATTTGGTCTTTCTGGAATATCAAGATGAACACCATGGAGTGTTGTAGAGTTTTCTTTTCAGAGAAGCTGAAGAATTATTACTTACAGCCATGTTTCTTGGCTCTCTCTCAGCACTGCTCAGCCTGCTGCATTGGTTTGCACCTGGAGAAGGCTTCTCAGAGAGGCCTCTTTCTAATAACCTAATCCTGCAATCAACAATGATGTGCTCATGGTTTGGATTTTTGATTCACCTTGTTTTCCTTGTATCAACATAGTCTAAGAGCTTGTCCTTCCTCTGACCCTTTCAGCACTGTGCTGGTTTAAAGGAGCCAGCTAAATGCAATAACTGACTGGCTTTGCTTTGGAAGAAACTGCCCTATAAAATCTTTTTGTTTGATAGATAGAAAAGGAGAGGGGACAGGAAGAGGGTAAACCTCCAGGCAACAAAGGCCTTGTTTCTTAGTACTCACTTCCCACTTGCTCCTTTAAATATCGATCCTTTTGTTTGGGTTCCCTGGTAATCTGTTCTTGTCAGAGGGAATGGTATTGTGAATTCATACCTTGTGTTTCCCAGGTTCTCCTGGAACTAAATGAGTTCATAAAATATAAAAAGTTCAACCTGACAAAGTCCTAAGATGAGAGGTAGTAGATAAAGAGGAAGAGACTGGTGAAGCCACTCTAGGAAGGCCTAAGAGAACTAACCCCTTGAGCAAAATTAGCCAGTAGGGTCTTCGGGAAGTGGGGAGGGCAGGCTCTTGATTACATACTGGTCCAGTGGAATTAGCAAGGTTCAGGGCAGGCATATGAAGAGTAGAATATATTCTGCTCTTGGTTAAAGAGGTCCAGTAGTTGGTCAGGGTTAAATCAAAATCCTCTAGAATAGTGTTATATAATTTTTCATATTCATAAATACACACACACACACATACACACACACACACACATACACACACACATACACACACACACACACACACAAGAGCTTCTAGACTGAGTTGGGGTGGGATGGGATTGAAAATCTCCCTTGATTATTCTGCTATATAATCTTAATGATGGCCCAGCTGTTGCCCTTGCTCAACATGAGAAACCGCAGTTGTCCCTTCCCTGTCACAAACCCTGCCTCTCTCAATGTCCCAGCTAGGGCCACACGCACCCCTCACTGTGGATTAACAGGGAACCGCCCTGGTTTGCTTTCTGTTGCTGTGATAAAACACTCTAACCAGAAGCAGCTTGGAAATTGGTTTATTTCAGCTTCTATCTCCACGTCAAAATTCCGTCATTGAGGGAAGTCAGGCGGGAATCTAGAGGCAGGGACCGTGGAAGAAGGCTGCTTACATCTCATTCAATAATGTCTGCTCAGCTGACTTCTTGCACAGCCCAGACATACCTGCCTGGAAATGGTGCCAGCCACATGAATCATCAACCAGGACAATCTCTCACAGATGTCTCCTAAGTCATTCTTCTGATCTGGGCAATTTCTCAACTGAGGTTCTTACTTCCCAACTGACCCTAGGTTGTGTCAAGTTGACAATAAAATTAACCAACCTGAGAGTATACTCACTTCAGTGTGGAGTAAAGTAAAACTTGATCTAGAATTCAGTGTCACCTCTGATTCCTCCATTTCCATTTCTACTTCTTCAGTGTCACTTCCAACCTCTGACCCCATGTCATCGCTGGCTGTGGCAAGTAACCACATTCCTCTCCTTTGTGTCCCTCTAAGAGAGAATAAGAGGGTCTTCCCCAAGATTCCTGGGAAGTGTATGGTTGCATGTCATTGGCTTATTCCTGAACTAATTATGGTGGCCAAAAGAATGTGACCCTGAAGCACTGCCAAGCAACTGTGTTCCATAACAGCTCCCCTGGCTTCCCCAAGGCAGTCCACTTCTGTTTAGTTAGAAAGCTTTGCACTTGAGCAAGGGATTGTGTGGATAATTCAAGAACCTCTACATTGAAATTAATACTCAGGAACCCAAGGTGCTCACATAGTTCCCTACTAGAGGGGGTGACCACATGGAAACCAAGCAATAAATGGGGTTCTGGCCCATGTCTGGCCCACATGGGCCTGCTATCCAGTGTTCTCACATTCCCATCAGAATGAACACACTTGGAGGTTAGCAGAACAAGATGCTTGCAGTGGTTCCTTGATCTGTCGGGTACGATACTGTAGGGAGAAAAAGGCGAACAGAATTCTCTGGAACTGTCCAAACTCTGACCGAGGGAGTCCATAAACATTAGGACTGCTTCATGGGAAGTGACACAGATTAATGACAGCCTGAAAGACTATTCAAGTGTAAGGCTGGTGGTCTTGGCCACATCCTCATCCACTTTGACCCTGGAAAGAAACAAGCAAACAGACAAACAGAAAACAAACAAAAATACGGAACATGGCCGATGACAGTAGACTAACGCACACTCATCAAGTAAGGGCCTTAGGCATGGAGTCTGTTAGATCAGACTGGCATGGCCTCCATGGCACATAACCATGGCTGCCTTTGTGTCCATCCCCATCAGGAAGAGAATGCATAGCTCACATTCACAGGAGAGAAAATCCTGCACAGTGGCAGTCTTGCTCCAGGGCTGAGCTAGATTGCTCGCCTTCCGACATTGTTAGCTACTTCTCTCCCTGCTGTGATAAAATGCTTAACAGAAGCAACTTAAAGGAAGAGAGCTTTGTTCTGGCTCACAGTTTTAGAAAGAACAGTCTTATCTTAGCGGGGAAGGTATAGCGCATGGAGCAGTGTGGCCAGTGGTGGCAGGAGCTTGCGGCACAGTTTGGTTATATCTCGATGGATCTGGAATTGCAGATTTTCAGCCAGCATCAGGAGCAGATGTTGGTTTCCAAGCCTGTTCCCAGTGACCCACTTCTGCTAGTTAGACCACCCATCCCAAAGGCTTCACAACTATAGTGGTATTCTATTTGTACTGAAATGTGATTTTATTTGTATGTTAATAAATAAAGTTGCTTAGGGGTCAGAGCTATTAGCAAGCCATAGCGAAAGCCAGGGCGGTGGTGGTGCACGCCTTTAATCCCAGCACTTGGTAAGCAGAGCTAGGTAGATCTCTGTGTGTTCAAGGATACAGCTAGCATTGGTGACACACGCCCTTGATCTCAATACCAACCATAGAAAACGTGGGAGGTCTGGACAGAGAGGCAGTGACGAGACAGCCACGTAGTTGTGTTTATAACCAATGAGAAGGAAGAACCAGAACTCTTTATAAATCAGACGCACAGGAAGTAGCTCCCCTTTTCGGAGAGCTCTCTTGGCGGAAGAAGCTAGCTAGCGGAAAGCGGGTAAGCTTCGGCTCTGACCTCTTGGGCTTTCACCTTTACATTGGCTCTGTGTTTCTTATTTAATAAGGCGGTCAGTTACATCTACATTTGGCGCCCAACGTGACAAGACTCCATAAGAAACCGCTTGACTCGCGGCGGGTCTGTGGCGGGTCCGGTTTCCCTCCGGACGGCCTGGTCTCTGGCTGGGGACAAGGTCGGTTTGGCCTCAGGCCCCAAGCGGTTAGCTTAAAAGCCGGTGCTACAAACAACTCAGGCCTGCCTTGCTAACAGGGCCCCTGCTTGTAAAGCAAACGCACGTGGTTGGAGTTTAAGGAAGCCTAGCCCAGGCTTGACTCCACTCAAGCGGGGACACGTGGCTGGAGTTAAGCTTTTAGTAGCTACGCTTTCTTGCTTGCTCTCTTGCTTTCTCTCTCTCTCTCTCTCTCTCTCTCTCTCTCTCTCTCTCTCTCTCTCAATTCACCTTGGACACTAGGTGGCTGTTTTGAAATTCCCTCGGATTTCTACTGTTCTGCGCAGACTTGGTAAGTCAATTAACATATCAAATATTTTAAAGGAAACTATTTAACAGAAATTTTTTCCACATTTAAAAAAAAAATGGGTTTTCTGTGTGCATTGGAAGATTGGGCTTTGTTTGCAATTTTAAGCAGTGTGACAATGGAACAACTGTATGGGATGATTACTATTGATCGAATTATGCAGTTGGTTACTATGTTTCTACTCATTTTACTATTTAAAAAGATAGTCAATTTAAGTGCCAGGATGACAGTTTTAGAAAAACTTGTTAAACCTGAAACTCAGACAGAAGAAATTAAGAGTGAAGTTGTGGAACAGAAGGTTACAGAAAGAAAGCCTGTTTTCACACAGTCACCCTTAATTTATCCGGTAACCTTACAGCAGTCGCCTGATCAAATGACTACACAAAATATTTGGGCTCCAATTGACATGATGGATTTAAAAAGGTTTAAGGAGGCAATAGTATCTTATGGCATGCATTCCCCATATGTAAAGCAAATGTTAAACTCTTGGTCTACATATAATAGGATTACACCACAGGACTGGCGAGACTTGGCACAAGCGGTTTTAGAGCCAAGTCAGAGGATCCAGTGGCACGTTTTTTATCAAGACGAGGCTAAAAACATAGAAAAACAATGGAGGGATAAAGGAATACAGGTCTGCCAGGATCAGCTTACTGGAGAAGGCCAATATGCTTCAGAACACACACAATGTCTATATGATATCCAAACCTTAATTCTATGTCGAACGGCAGCCTTGAATGCATGGGACAGAGTTGAGGAACCAGGAAAAAAAGCTGAGTCATTTACAAAAGTTACACAAGGCCCAAAAGAATCTTTCACAGATTTTTTACAAAGACTGGCTTCAGCAGTAAAGAGAACGGTCCCCGATTCAGACGCTAGTCGGATAATAATTGAATCTTTGGCCTTTGAGAACGCGAATGCAGCATGCAAAAGTATAATCAGGCCGTTAAAGGCAAGATCTGCACCTTTGGAAGACTGGATCAGAGACACAGTTAATGTGGAGACTCATGACCAGCATGATACGTGGGTAGGAGAAGCAATTTCAAAAGGTTTGAGGAATGTTAGATGTTTTGGATGTGGAAAACAAGGACATTTGAAAAGGGACTGTAAACAGGTCATTCCTAGGAACAATGTTTCTTCAAGGAACAATGGTAACAGAATGCCCCTTCCTTCTGGAGTATGCAGAAGATGTGGTAAGGGAAAACATTGGACCAATGAATGTAGATCAACAAGGGACAGACAAGGTAATCCTTTGCCTCAGGCTTCGGGAAACTCCCAGAGGGGCCTCTTGGAGGCCCCCACAGCAAATCCAGTTCAAACCTTTCCTGCAGTCGTAGAGGAAATCCCTGCTCTGAGCGATTGAATAACCAAATGCCTATCGAAATAAATCATGTTGGTCAGGATGATGAAACAGAGAGAATAGAAAATTCAGGAAATAGCATAAAGAAAATTTTTTGGCAAACTTCTATTAATGAACAAAGACCAAAATTAACGATAAGAATTAATGGTGTTTTGTTGTCTGGTCTGGTAGACACAGGTGCAGACGTTACCATAATTGCACCAGAATTTTGGCATCCAACTTGGCCTCTTCAGAAGGTAAATGTTCAACTGTTAGGAATTGGGACATTATCTCAAGTAAAACAGAGTGCCAGATGGCTCGAATGTATAGGTCCAGAAGGACAAAGAGGTAAATTAAAGCCATATGTGGCTAACATAGCTATGAACCTGTGGGGTCGAGACCTGTTGCAACAATGGAATACTCAGATTAACATCCCTCCAGTCTCAGAAACAAATAATAAACTAGCACATGTTTCTGAAAGAAATATTAGAAGACATTATTCTGAGTGGTCACCAGCCATCCATATTATACAAGAACAGGGCACAACAACTGATGATCTCCCAAAGACACCAACAGCTCTACCTTTAAAATGGTTAACAGACAAGCCTGTATGGGTTCAGCAATGGCCTTTAACAACAGAGAAACTCCAGGCTTTAGAAGAGCTGGTAGAAGAACAGTTAAATGCTCAGCATATTGAAGAATCAACCAGCCCTTGGAATTCTCCTGTATTTGTTATTAAAAAGAAATCTGGTAAATGGAGAATGGTAACAGATCTTAGAGCAATTAACAAAGTAATTCAGCCAATGGGCTCTCTACAATCTGGAATTCCTTTGCCTACTTTGTTACCAAAAGGATGGCCTCTCATAGTTATTGATTTAAAAGACTGTTTCTTTTCAATACCTTTACAAGAAAAAGACAGAGAAAGATTTGCTTTCACAGTGCCTACTTATAATAATTCTCAACCGGTTAAAAGATTTCAATGGAGGGTCCTACCTCAGGGAATGTTGAATAGTCCAACTTTGTGCCAATATTTTGTACAACAGCCATTAGAAGTGATTCGTAAAAAGTTTCCTAAATCTATAATTTATCATTATATGGATGATATTTTACTAGCTGACTCAAATGCAGATACTTTAGAAAGAATGTTTGAAGAAGTAAAGAAAATTTTGCCTTGCTGGGGATTACAAATTGCTCCTGAAAAGATACAAAGAGGAGATTCTATTAATTATTTAGGATATAAAATAGAGCTACAAAAAATTAGACC